>JAVYIG010005882.1:0-128233 GCA_035222895.1 Strongylocentrotus droebachiensis
TTCATTCTAGTAAAAATAAGCAATATAAAACAAGATCTTTGATACAAGACACTTCATAAGTTACATCAATCAATGAACATAGAAAAAAAAAAAAAAAAAATTCTTGCATGTAACAGTGTATAATCAAAAATAACAGTAGAGGAAGGTTTAAAGTGTAGATTTTTTTTGTTTTAAATGATATTTTATTTCCTTCCTCATAATTTCACATAACAAGAAATTCACATAACAAGAAATTATCAAGATAAGCAATATAAAACAAGATCTTTGATACAAGACATTTCATAAGTTACATCAATCAATGAACATAGAGAAAAAAAAAGGAAAAAAAAAAAGTCTTGCATGTAACAGTGTATAATCAAAATAACAGTAGAGGAAGGTTTAAAGTTACATATTACCATCCTATCACAACACTCTCACACCCCCCCCTTCCCCTCTAGCCCACCCACACCACCCTTTCACACACATAAACACACATACAAACACACACTGCATGCAACCTGTTCCCTCAACTCACACCACACAAACTCTTAACCCCCCCCCCCCCCCTTTTGCCCACCCATCTCATCATACCCCCTTCACGCCGACATACACACTGCATGCAACCTGTTCCGGTTTGTCCACCTGTACACGAGAGAGAATTAATAATACTAATAAATAATAATAATACCCACATCCATTAAAGTAAAAATGCATCGATTTGTTCCCATTTCTGTAAGTGCATCCCCAGTTTCCCCTTTTTGAAGGCCATTTTGTATTCCTCGTCTCTGTAATTTTTAAGCATATGTACTGTTTTCTGTACAGATGGCAAAGTTCCTTCTTTTCTAGAAATAAAAATGATATACTTTACTAAAAATATGATACAATTTATTACAAATATTCTCGCAGTATTGCCGGATATTCCCATAGAAATGGGTTTCCAATCATCAATGTCAATTTCGATTAAATGTAACTTTTGAATTACCTCCTGCCATAATCTTTTAACTTTAAGACAATCTAAAAATAAATGTTGGTATGTCTCTACTTCTAGTCTACAAAAGGAACAAAAATGGTCCGACTCAAAACCAAATTTAAAGAGCTCTCTTTTCGTATATACAGCCCCTTGTAATTGTTTGTATTGAAACTCTCTATGTTTATTACAAAGCATTGCACATTTCATCCTTGTGAATGTTTTTTTCAACTCCGTCATTCCAAGATCAAATTGACAGTTGCCATCTGTAACATGTAATGTATACTCTTTTTGAAGGTCTTCAGTGAAGTAATCATATAACCGCCTAGATTTTATATCACATAGTTTCTGTAAACGTCCAAATATCATCAATTCTATTTCAAAATTGTCAGTGTCCACTTCCATAAAATCACTTTGTATCCAATCGTTTCTAATTGCTGAAAAGATCTTTTGAATTCTAAGCAAGCTTTTAGTTTCAAAACCCAAATTTAAAAAATGTAAGATCGGTTTTAAATGACCTCTGACAATTATATCTGATGCTTGAAGTATACCTTTCTGAAATAGTTCGACATCAAAAAATGTTTTATTGCTGAGACATATACACTTATTGCTAAATATAATCGGATTATTCTTATTTTCTCCAAAGTGTCTGCATTTATCTAATTCTTGCCATGCCTTCAACATGTCTTTATAAAAAGATGGTATACCCTTCAAGTCCATTTTATTTATATCATAATTACAAAGAAATATAATTCGACCCCCCAGTGATCTGAAAAAGTGGTCAAAGGTTACTTTCCAACCTGAATACTTTTCTCCATAGAGCAACCGTTTGATCCACATTATTCTCTGAGTCTTGATAAATATCTTAAAATTCGTTACTCTGAGTCCCCCAGCGCAGTAATCTTGATATAATATTTTCCGTTTTATTCTGTCTCTCCCTCCCCAAATAAAATTAAAAGAAATCTTTTCGATTTCTTCAAAAATGTTTTGTGGGACTGTCATAAGAGACGAAACATAATTTAGTTTTGAAAATACATATATCTTCAACAATTTAATTTTGCCAAACATCGTTAAATCTCGTTGCTTCCACCAACCGATTAGTCTTTTGATTTTGCTCAAAATTTCCTTATAGTTCAAATCATCTTTTATTTTGGAATGACGTGCGAAATATACCCCTAGGATCTTTATATGTTGTACTCTATGTCCAAAAAAAGGTAAACCCGGCCTATCACTTTCCTCTCCTAACCACATAAAATTTGTCTTATCCATATTTATCTTCAACCCACTTAATTTTTCAAAGTTTTTGAAAACTTTCTTCACTTTATTAATTGAATCCATATCTTTTAAAAACAATGTAATATCATCGGCATACAAAACTTGCTTTATTTCTTTATTCCCGAATCCTACCCCTTTAATGCTCTCATCTTTCCTAATATAACGAGCTAGTAATTCGATAACTATTACAAATAAATATGGAGATAGGGGGTCACCTTGTCTTACCCCTCTATTAATTCCAAAATATCCTGTTGAGTGTCCCCCGTTCATCACGCAACTGCTAACATTAGTGTAGAGGGTTTTAACCCAAGAACACAAAACTTTACCAAACCCAAACTGTTCCAAAGCTTTAAATAAAAGTTTATGGGAAATGCAATCGAATGCCTTTTCAAAATCTACGGCAATTAAAAAGCCTACAGGCTGATACAAGGACTGAAAGAATGTATCATCAATTAACCGAACCGCTTCCCCAATATTCCGATCTTTAACATAGCCCACCTGATCGTAATGAATAATATCCTCCAATACCTCCTTTACCCTTGTAGCTAATACTTTCGACAATATTTTATAATCTACATTTAAGAGAGTAATTGGCCTATAGTTTTTCATGTACAAAGGGTCTTTGCCTTCTTTCTCAATTAGTGTAATTACCCCCTGTCTCTGTGAGTTTGATAACATTTTTGTTTCAAAACTTTCATTAAAAGCCTCCACTATTGTTTTCCCTAAAATTGGCCAGAACGTGAAATAAAACTCAGTCGAGAAGCCGTCATTGCCTGGTGATTTGTTCCATTTCATTTCCTTTACTGCCTGATAGCATTCTGCCATTGTTATCTTGCCTTCACAATACTCTTTATTTTCTTTACTTAATTTGGGTAATTCATTTAAGAACATATTTTCAATATCCTCTGTAATTTCACCATTTTTACATGCATATAAATTCTCGTAAAACTCCCTGATAATCTTCAAAATCCCTTTGCCATCCCTCACAGTTTCCTTATTTTCATTATATATCTCCTTAATCACACTTTTCCTTTTATTTGACTTTAGTAATTGTTCAAAAAACTTTGAATTTTTTTCTCCTTCTTCAGACCATTCTGTCCTTGAACGGACTTTTAACCCTTGACGTGAATAGTCGAAAAGCTTCTCTAATTCCATTTTTTTCATGTCAATTTCATCCTGAATACTTTTATGACAATCAATATTGATCGTCAATCGATATTCCAGGTCTTTAATTTCTTTTTCCAATTTTTCAGTGTGGACTCTTCTGAGTTTTGCTCTTTCACGGGAGAATTTCATTATATATTCTCTTAATTTCATTTTCATAAAATCCCAAAATTTAATTTTGCTCGTTATTTGATTCCGCCAAGTTTCCTCTATTTCAGAAATCTTCTTTTTTACCCCATCTACAAAATCTTTTTCATTACATAGACTACTATTAAACTTCCAATACGATTTCCCATAAACAAAACTATCGACTAAATTGTTAAATTCTATTCTAACTCCAGCATGGTCAGGTGTAATAGAAGGCAAAATTTCAGACTTTCTTATCAACTTGTCTACTTTCGAAGAAATGAAGATGTAATCCAATCTACTCTGAACTAATGGCTGCTTCTGTCTGAAAGTGAATTCTTTCTTATTAGGATGACGCTTACGCCACACATCAATTAAATCAAGCTTATCAAGAAAGTCTAATAATGAGTCCCTATATTTGCTTTTCGAAATATTACTTGCACCCATGTAATCCAAATTATGATTCATAATAACATTGAAGTCTCCTCCAATTATCAAGGAATATTCTTGACTAAATACAGAACAAATTATTTTATTTAGATCAGACAGAAAATCACATTGGGCGTTTTCTTTATTCCTTGTGGGAAAGTACACGCTTCCTAATATTAGCTTTTCGCCTTGACATTTGCCTTTAATGATGACGTATCTTCCCCCTTCGTCAATTAAGGTTTTTTCCACCACAAAAGTAATACCTGGTTTAAACATTACAATAACCCCCCTACTGTGGTTACTCCCGTGGCTAAAAAACATTGAGCCTTCCCAATCACCCTTCCAACTGTATTCAATGTCTTCTGTGCTAAAGGTTTCCTGCAAGAATATCATATTTGCCGACATTTTGCACCACTGAAAAATCTTCTTTCTTTTGACTCTATCTCTCAGTCCTCTGACATTAATTGAGAGTAATTTTAAATTAACCGACATCAAGAACTATGAATCTATACCTGTAACAAAGAACCTTTAGAAATGTACATAGTGGTGACAGTTTCACAGTAAATGGGAAGCTTGATGCATTTCCAACTCTAGAAAAAACAAACACTTTCAAGTTAGATTGCAAATTAAACAAGTACAGGCAGACATCGGAACCGGAAAACATACCACACATACCATCACCCCACCCTTCAACACTATCAACCACATTCATACACATAAGCATAATATATGCTGTCATGTTCGAAACCCCTCCCATCACTTATTCTAAATCATGGCGTGGCAGCCTTTTACACAAAGTATTAATACAGTCTTCTTACTGTGACAAAACAAAACAAAACAAAAAAAAAAAAAAAAAAAAAAAAAACAACACCGAAAATAAAACAGTAACTCCAGACGATATAACTTGACCTCATAATTAACGGATTCAGATAATGTGTAACTAATGATACTTTAGCCCCAGGCTCAAACGGCTATATATAATATTTTAAAAGAAAAAAAACGTAATAAACGAACGTAATAAATAAACCCCGTGCATACTTTAAGCTTCAACAGCTTGTACCCCACCAAATGGCTTTTGATACCATTATAAACATTACAGTATATAAGGAGTTTCTTTTTTAAGAAAACGAATTAATTAACTTTTGAACTATTCCTCTTCTTTTTTTTTTTCTTTTCCTTTCACTGTTAACGACCGGCTTAAGGTAACCGTAAAAGGGCATTATTTATTTTCCCCTTTTAATTTCTCTCAAAACAGAGTCTAGATATAAAATTTATAGTTGATTTAAAGACCTCGCTGGTGTCTAAAACTGGCTGGGGACGAGACTTTTCTAAATAAAAGAACAACGTCCCGCCCACCTGCCGTCATAGACAGTGACCACAAGCAGCCGGTGACGAGATCTAATTATTGCTTCACAAGGCTCTAACGTTAATCCTCCTGCTAAGATTGTAAGATTACATGAATATTTACTATTAAAGGGGGGGGGGGGGGAGAGCAGAAACAAATCGACAATTATGTTGTATATTTCAGATGCCATTTATCTCGATCAACTGAAGTGTCTAGGACCAGCTGGAGACGAGACTTGTCTCAAAACACGTCCCGCCCTCCTGCCGCCGCAAAGACCATTCAGCCAATCAGCATGTCCGGCGTTGGTGACCACGAGAAGCCGGTGACGAAAAAGAAACAAAAGAAACACTTTCGCCCTCCAGCTCTCGCGGACCAATCATAGCTGAGGAAGCTTCTCACGTGTTCATGGCTATTGATTAGTTGGATTACTTTGCTCACCAAATGGAAAAGGAAAGAGAAATGCGATGTACATGTATGTATTAAGTTACACACACACATACACACATGCACACCAAACCACTCCCCCTCTCCATTTGTAAATATCTTTAAAAGGAACCTGTTCTATAATTTGCGTTGTACAGTGTTCACATTCCTCTAATGACACATTTTAAAGATTAAGTAACAAGCTAGACATCTCATGGAATGCAATAAGGCAAACCTATGCCTACATTAGTACAAATTGGCGGGTACTATTTTCTCTTTACATTCATGAGTTTTGACTGGTGCTTTAAATTGCATGGTACTTCCAACCAGATTACATCTCATGGAATGTCACAAGGCTTACATTCTTGAGTCTTAAAATCTATACCTCCAAGTACGATATGGCGGGGAATTTTTTTCTTCACTTTACATTCCTGAATTTTCGACGTTTGGAGAATTCGTTAATGCAAAAACAAAAGTTCTCACAACAGTTCTTTTCCACAATACACATATCAAGGGATTGAACTTTAATATAATTACAGTTTTTGTAATGCATATTTCCAGCTGGAGTAAATACATCTCTAAACCCACCAAGGTTGCTTAGATTTCCACTCAATGATAGAGACTAAGGGGGAGTAATAACATCTTCCTTCCGTTAACCCTGACTTTCATTCTCAGATCCATACCTCAATTGTTGATGAGGCATTCCTATTCACCCATAGCTTTAAAATGTATACGCAGTTCAAAAGAGACATTTTCATCTTAGGTTCAGATCTTCTTTTCATTATCTGTTACATAATCCATTATAATTACCATTTTCTTTCAACGTTCAATGAACACACTTCTCACAACATCAAGGGAATGTCAACGCCCCTTTCTCAATATCAAAGTGAATTTTCCTTCCCAAACGTAGCCCCAGTAAATTAAAGGCACCACAATATTTTCAACTATGTCAAATATGAATGCGTATTTTTATATATCAAGAAATAAGGAGTATAATCCATCTTCGTAAGGAGTTGATAATCCCTCAAATTGCATGAACTGCTAGACACAGCCTTTTGTCCCTCAAAATGCTGCCCCTGACGTCACTATATGTTATTCATTTATGTGACTGGTGCTTTAAATTACGGTACATGTACTTTCAACCAGATTACATCTCATGGAATGTCACAATGAAGGCTTAAATTCTTGATTCGTAATACGATATGGCGGGAAATGTTTTCACTTTACATTCCTGAATATTTTACCGTTTGGAAAATGTATTTATGCAAAACAAAAGTTCTCACAACAGTTCTTTTCCAAAATGAACATTTCCAGGGATGGTACTTTTAATATAATTACAGTTTTTGTACTGCATACTTCCAGCAGGAGTTAAATACATCTCTAAACACCCCCATGTTGCATATGATTTCCACTCAGTGATGGAGACTAAGGGGAAGTAATGACCTCTTACTTTACCCTGACTTCATTCTCAGATCCATATCTCATTTGTTGATGAGGCATTCCTACTCACCCATAGCTTTAAATTGTATACGCAGTTCAAAAGAGACATTTTCATCTTAGGTTCACAGGTGTGTTCAGATTCTCATTTTCATTATCTGTTACATAATGCATTATAATTACCATTTTCTTTCAACGTTCAATAAACACACTTCTCACAACATCAAGGGAATGTCAACGCCCCTTTCTCAATAGCAAAGTGAATTTTCCTTCCCAATCTTAGCCCCAGTAAATAATGGTACCACAATATTTTCAACGATTTCAAATGTGAATGCGTATTTTTATATGAAAAGAAATAAGGAATATAATAGATTTTTATGAGAAGTTGATATTCCCTCAAATTGAAGTTACCAAACAAACTATATACCGGCAGATATAAAAAACTTGCTTTTCATTTCCTCCTTTTACCCCAGACGGATAATTGACACAAAAATTTCCAAGATAAAAAAAAACTCAGAAAACATGCTAGTCTCAGTTTACCCAGTAAAAACATACTGAGTGCAGAGGAAGGGTCAATACCTTACATGTAAAAAAAAAAATAGCATATTTGGCAAAAAACCAAAAAAAAAAAAAAAAAAAAAGGAAAGAAGGATTTCCTCTCCCTCTTTTCCTTCATTTCCCTTCACTCGGCTCCTATGTTTGCAAATTCCACCCCACTTTATAAAGCTTCACCTTATGATTTCCCATGAAATTAAAGCATAGCTTGAATAAACAAAAAACACTTCCTTTAAACATGTTAAAAGTCATGGCAATACCTCATCGTTTTTTCTTAGTCACTCGTCTCTTTAATTATCATGCTTATTCTTTTTTTTTCTTTCTTTTCTGGTATACATTTACCTCCATCGTTTCTCATCCAGCGGTGTTACTCTTATCGTTTGTAGTATCTGTTCCCTGCTCCTCCTCTTGGTTATTGACGATCCATACAGTCCTCAACAGCTGGAGTTATGTCCCTTCTTTAAAGATTACCGCTAATGATGTTTGCCTCACCTTGTCCCAATCACATGACTGGATAAAAATCATACACTTGGCTCCTATGTTTGCAAATTCAAGCACACTTTATAGAGCTTCACCTTATGATTTCCCACGAAATTAAAGCAGAGCTTGAATAGCTCATTTTTCCACTCGTTCACGCATCAGCTGTATACGATGATCTGGGAAAACTGGATACCTAACAAACCAGACAAATTGAAATCCGCACTTTCCATGGTTTTGTATACTATCAAACGCAGCACTAACAAATTATTGATTCCATGAAAGACCTACTTTCTCCGAATGTTTTCGGCTTAAATGGTGTTGTAACATTAACACTGCACTTTCATGATGATCCTTTATGATTTTGTCGTTATTCACATTTCCATTAAATCATCAAACTATAACTCCATGGCACCGGTGTCTCCCGCCACCACTGTATCTCCCTTTAAGGCTCCCGCTGTAGCTCCCTCAGTGAAACTCGCTGTGGCTGACACGGTGACTCCCGCTGTAGCTCCCGCCATAGCACTCGATCAATGTCGGGATCTTCGTTAACTGTAGCTTCCTTCTAATAGCCCCTTGCTGGCGTTCGAGGTTCCCTTGCTGGCGTTCCAAATTCCCTTGTTTGAATGGTGTAACATTAACACTGCACTTTCATGATGATCCTTTATGATTTTGTCGTTATTCACATTTCCATTAAATCATCAAACTATAACTCCATGGCACCGGTGTCTCCCGCCACCACTGTATCTCCCTTTAAGGCTCCCGCTGTAGCTCCCGCTGTAGCTCCCTCAGTGAAACTCGCTGTGGCTGACACGGTGACTCCCGCTGTAGCTCCCGCCATAGCACTCAATGTCGGGATCTTCGTTAACGGTAGCTTCCTTCTAATAGCCCCTTGCTGGCGTTCGAGGTTCCCTTGCTGGCGTTCGAAATTCCCTTGCATCTCCCGGACAAAGGCTTCTTGCTGATTTGGAGGCATATACACTTTGTCGATAAAAAGTTTTGCGGGATCAGCCCGCGAGAAAAAGGCTAACTTCCCGACTCGTCTCGCGGCTTTCAAAGCAGCAATTTGAGGTTGCCGCGCCTCTCGTACTCTCTTTGGCATATCTTCGGATATATACATGGTTGTTCCTTTTAAGTTTTTAGCATGTTGCTGCACTAACACTCTATCCGCGTACCTCACGAAACGGGCTTTGATGGCTCTTGGTCTCCCTCTCGCCCCAGCATTCCCGAAAAGGCGATGTACTCGCTGGTATTCTATCTTGTCGGCAAGTTCGACGGGAATCTGAAGCTTTTCAACATGCAGATCCCGAAGGACCTGCTTAACATTCTCATTCTGCACCTCTGGGATTCCAGTATAAATCAAGTTCTCCCTGGCTACATAAGCACTTAACTTGTCAATCTCATCTTGAAGTAGTTTTTCCTTTAAACTTAGCTCCTTCTCTACGCGGTCCACTTTTCCCTTCGCTTCCTGTACTTCTTTGCTTTGAAATTCAGCAGCTTCCTTTAATCCATTTATCGTTACTTCTAAATTTCTCATCCTCAGTGTCCAAACGTTTCTTCCAGAAGGTCCAATCTGCTCTCTATTCTATCCCACTGCTCATTAAGAAGTATACGTATGGATGGTATCACGTCGGGGCTGGGCGGCGTTGACGCCCTAGCCCGTTTCGATGTGGCCTTTCCTCTTTGAGAAGTCATGATGGGAGAGGTCCGAGAAAGCACGTCTACTTCCTCACGAACATAATGACAATATGTATCAGATTATGCAAATGTGACACCTGTGACCTCAGGAGGTCAGATCGCATGTGCGCGTTGTATTTGCGATACGCGAGACTTGATACCGAGTGCGGGGAATAAACACCAGACTATGGTTATGGAATTCAACTACTTTGTTAGTTTGTTTGCACTTAATATGTGACATTGGCGACGAGGATTAATGTTTCTTGGATGTTGAATCTGTGGCTACGAGCTGGAAAAGTTTCAACATGGCATTCGCTAGAGCGGAATTGTTAGCGCTTCGAGGAGTTCCACACTTCGATCCGACGGGTGGTGCAAGTATTGTCAGCGGCAAGTGGAAAGCTTGGCTTGAAGAGTTCGAAGCCTACGCCGATAGTCGCGGCCTGTTTCTGGACGGATGTACGCCGGCCCAGGAGGCTCAACGGAGAGCACTGTTGCTGTATACTGCGGGGCCCGTGGTACGGGAGACTTTCAAAACACTTCCAAACAAAGGGGAGAGGAATGAGTATCAAAAAGCCACAGATGCCCTAAATGCTCATTATGTTGTGAAACCTAATGCTACGTTTCAAAGACATTTGTTCAGGAAAACAAAGCAGGAAGATGGTGAAACGGTTGCCCAATTTGTTACCAAATTACGACAGGTTGCTATTGGATGCAATTTCGTAGCTGGGGATGTAGAAAACCAAATTCTCGACCAAGTAGTTCAGTACTGCAGAGCTGATAAACTTCGCAGGAGAATGCTGGAGAAAGGAGGTGAGCTCAAGTTAAATGATGCATTGTCCATGGCTGCTGCTCTAGAAGCTGTTGAAGGTCAATTTAACTCCATGTCATTGAGAGAGAGAGAAAGGCCTAGAGCTGGTGGGCAAGTTCAAGTGAATCAGGTTTCATATGAGAATGACAGAAAAAAGAATTTGGAATGCTACAGATGTGGGAACAAAGGACATTTTGGGAAGGACGCATCATGTCCAGCCAAAGGAAAGATCTGTCGGAAATGTGGAGGCCAAAACCACTTTGCGACGATGTGCAAAAGTAAGGCCAACACTCTAAGAAAAAAAGGTTCGTTTCAGCACCTTTTAAGGGTGCACACATTTGCCACACCAGCAGCACCTTTAAAGGTGCTTGCGAGCACCTTTTCAAAATGGTGCTGTTGAGCACCCTTAAAAAGGGTGAATGTGTGCACCCTTTAAAGGTTCCGGTGAGCACCCTTTAAAAGGTGAATGTGTGCACCCTTTAAAGGTTCCGGTGAGCACCCTTAAAAAGGTGAATGTGTGCACCCTTTAAAGGTTCCGGTGAGCACCCTTAAAAAGGTGAATGCAAGCACCCTAATAGGTGCTGTTGAGCACCCTTTAAAAGGGTGCTGATAAGCACCTTTATCAGAGGTGAATACCAGCACCGTTACAGGGTGCTTAATTAGCTTGATTAGACTTTCTCTCTCTCACCTCCACAGATTCACACTTTGGACAATTTTAACACACACAAATGCACCTCAACATAATTCTCCACACTCATAAGCTATGTCGAAGATGTTTATAGTTTTTCCACGTGTATTCATCTAATGTTGGCTCCTCCATAGTAACTTTGACCTTCACATCACTAGGAAAACAAACTAAAAGAACACTTGACATTTAGGTTAAGCGAATTATAATTGTGCAATGTACATACATGTAATTCAGTTTTTCAAAATAATCTTTAAAATGTACTGAAAATAAATGACAAAACAAATCTACATGTATTTTAGCACTTGTCTTAAATAGTAAAAAATGTGATACATCCAAAAGTAAGAGTACAAAACAGTTTGCATTAGTATCTTGATGCTGACTGAGACAAAGTGAAGATTTAGATAATACATATGTTTTATGAATAAACTTTGACGATGTATGCGTAATTTGCGTATATATAATTATATACCCAAACAAAACATTTTCTCCACACTTCATCACTTGAAATTGTCTAAGTATACAACAAACAACATAAATAAAGCAAGTATTAGTGATGAAATTATACTCCTGATTTGCACTAATTTAAGGGAGGGTTGAGTTCTGGAAAGGGTCAGAAAGAAATTTGACTAAAGTAACATGACAGCATGAAAAATTACACTATATTAGAGACCCTTTCAATTTTCAAAACAAACTAACCTAAAACTGTGCAAAACCCAGTATTTAGCCAGAAAATACGAAAAGATGGTGACACTTAAATTGACTTAATCTTTTCCTCCTCATTATGTTTTTTTATTTTTGTTTTGAGAAAACACAACAGTTAACCAAAATTTTACATAAAATACTATTGATTGATGGTTCCTTGTGCAATTACAACATTGGTTGAAAGATGAATTGGGCATTTTACTGACCCTTCCCAGAGCTCAACTTCCCCTTTAAGTTCAATTCTGCTGTAGTAAAAGGGGTAATTATTTAGAAAACATTTTCAAACAAATGTAGCCCTTTCAGCTAAATTTACGTTTAGAGCCATGTTCTTTCGACTTTGTACATGTATACATAACAATACAAATACTAAATAGAGCTGCATATGTATGACAATTGATTCTAACTAAAAGTTAATTAAGAGTACATCCAAACATTTTGTACTCACAATTTGCTGCATACTTGCATTGTACTGTATAACATGGAGATAACTGAGGCTATGTAAGTCGATATAAAGGTGAATCTTTCACAACACATTTATGGCAATGTTAAGCACACTTTTGGCAATGAATTCACACATAAAACTTTGAGTTGCCTATTAGGTTAAGAGTTTGAACACTACTTTTACCTTCATCGTCATAAATGAAAGTGTTTTTTAATACACATGTTAACTAGATGCAGAATGTCATTAATGTCATTTGACCCCTTGGCGGCATTGATGTTTAGGAAAGCATTTTACAAAATGTATATCTAATTAGTTCAGCTAAACATTATTTTGAATCATCTATGCATGCACTTAGTTTTCACACTATTTACAAAATGCAAAAATCAAAATGAACTTGAGTACCTTCCAATACCTGTACATTCTCTAATAAATTAGTTTTAAGACACACGCATTTGTAGTTTCAAACTTCAGCCTGGAAAATATATTGCCCGTGAACAAAATGTAGATACGGTATATATCATAATTAGAGTAACTTAAAAAAAAAAAAAAATCTTGTTTCTATGGGTCATTCTTTGAGAAACTACCGCATATCACTTAATATCTACTGAGTTCAAACTAGACAGTTATTGCAGATAATCAAAAATATAATCCATGGTACATATACCGGTACATATATGTACCATAAGGGGAAATTCCACCCTAGGAATATGTTTGCATTGTAAGTAACACTGAAAAATAAGATTTAGAATCACTAAAGTCACAAGTTTCTTCACGTCTCATCGTGTAAGAAAGTAACAGATCAATCACTAGCTCCCACGCTGTAAATAGCCGCTGTGCGTTTTGCCATTTCCTCACAGAGCACCGGCTCAGTGACGTAATCCGAGAGCTGGTAATACCTGTGCAATGGCCAGGAGGACATATGGAGTGGGCGGAGTGAAGCCGTTGTCTGATGTTGCAACAACTGCTAAATAGTGATCAAGCTCAAACCTTGAGAATAAAACGGAAACAACTATTTGTGCTTTTGTATATTTTCTGTTTCATTCTTAAAAAAACTTGAGCTTGACCACTATTTAGCACTCGTTGAAGTGTCAGCAAACAGCTTGACTTCGCCCATTCTATACATCATGGCCATTGTCGCAAAGATAATACCAGCTCACGGATTATGTCACTGAGCCGGTGCTCTGTGGGATCTAGCAGCTTGTCCTTGAATTTCTCGCATATAGAGTCGTGAAGAAACTTGTGACTCTTGCGATTCTAAATATTATTTGTCAGTGTTCCTAGGGTGGAATTTTCCTTTAATGTATCCATAATATTAAATTTCATAATGTATCTACAGTATATGTACATGTATATAATCATCAATTACAATATTACTTCCAAAATATTATGACCCATTTTTTTAAAAGGATCTACAGTAGTCTAGTAACTGACAAAGGATTGATAAAATGTGTATTTCTATGGTCTGACGTTTCAAATGATGTTTGTAATACATGGGAATTGGTAAAGATAGGGTACTATAGATGCAATGACAAACCTTGTCTCTATTTTTCTGACTGGCAGCCTGCTGTTTGATCCGAAACCGAAACAGGAAAGGGGCTTGCAGAAATCAAGGATTTTCTCCCCAGACTTCTAGATGACATTCTGAAGTGTTGGGGCTACCGCAAGCTGCTTATAAACTCTTTCAAGTTCTTTCACAAGCTGCAAACAAATTAAATGAAGCAGACACAATAATGCAGTGATAATTTTAACGTAGAAATTCATTGTAAATTGAATTATAGTAAAAAATAATGCAACTCTATAGAGCTAACAGATGAATAATATCTAAGTAATTAAGTCCCATATGATTAATTTCTCAGAGAATGTTTATGCAGTGGTAGTTTAACCCCCCCCCCCCCCAAAAAAAAAAGGTTCCCGACAGCTTTCAAAGCTCTCACTAGTTGTAGTCCTTATTGATTCTGGGAGGCATTTACAGTGAAGTAACTTCTTACTATACACCTCTCCTCTTAAAATGAAAATGGGCAGAAAATTAGAGCATTACCTGATTTTCCAACTTAAGGATGGGGGTATTCTGAAAGGATATCCCCACCAGAATTTCCTTGGATGAACAACATGCGATGCTGAGGTGTTCTTTTCATCTTGTCATTTATAGTCCCTATATCGGGGTTCCTTCTGGCTGCAGCAGCTTCATATCCGCGATATGCCGTTGATTGTGATTCCCTCCATGTATCCTTTGAAAGCAAAGGGAGAGAAAAACATTTGAATGATTTAGAAACAGTATAATACGAGAATCATAATTCAATACAAGCAGCCTTGTAGAAAGTTATCTTATTTTCTTAAATAATTACAACCAAGACCAATGTTGTATCTTCAAGCCTATCTGCACTAGTTTGGCCAGGAGGAATTAGACCTCCCTGCGTGGTCACTGTGGTTATCTCATCAAATCAGCTCTCAATTAACATAAGAATGCATGGGGGATCAACGGGTACCGCTTAGGCATTGTTGGCTGTATAGAGGGCGCAAGTAGCTACAAGTAGTGCAGTCCCGCTTTAAAGAATTACATACATGTACATAATTAAACACAAGATAAACAAAAACTATCAGATTGTATGATACATAAGGAAATCATTTAAAAAAGTACAAAGGCGAACTTTCCTTTGAAAAAGAATTAAACAATCTAGGCAAACGAACATCCAGATAAATTACTTACTGTACATATCCAGTTGAATTACACGCCCTGTCCTTCAGGATTGGGTACATCATTGTTAAAGCCCTCGTCACTTCCTGATAATGAATCTTTGTGGGATACCTGAAAAGTTTCAAAGAATTTGAAAACAGAAAGAAGAAAAAAATTAACACAGAGATGATAAAGGGAGATTCCCAAAAGAATGATTTACCATATTTTCGTACAGCAAAGTGAGTGTGGCAATGATCTCCAGGGGAGACGCCCTGGAGATTGTAGCCCTAGTGGATTTGCTGGGGTAAACCGCTGCAATGCTCTTTACTCCTTAGGCGCATGCACATATTAAATGGGGTACTTGCATATTAAACAAGGGGATGTGCCGTTAGTAATAGACTCTAAACTAATACTAACAAGCCATAGACTAACGTTTAAGAATAGTTTGGCATTATTGTGATCAGAGTCCGTCATTTCTCTACACAGCTAGCTTTATTGCGTCTGCGTGCGCGGGACTTCGATCCATCTCCATAGACTTAATTGCACGCAAACGTGTGTGTACACTGTGAATGAGAGGGGACTTCGTTGACGATAAGGCCAATAGATTTTCAGGTCTAGATTAGAAGTAGAACACAGGATTGTAAAATTACAACAAGCCTAAAAACACACACACACTCGTATTCTCGGTTCTACATCTAGTAGTAGGCCTACATGCACCACGCGTAGTTTAGGGGATGCACTCGATCGGCGCAGCATGAGCTGGCTTGCACTGCAGCACTGTACAGTGCCAGTGCAGTGATCGTATGTGGTGGTGGCTGGTGCTTGCAGCTGATTTTGCAGCTGCAAACACCGATCTTATTTGGCGTAAATACAGACAACATATGCATATTTGACACTACTATAGTCTAGATTTTAAATAGAAATAATGTAATAATCACCTTTACACAGCAGATTGAGGCACGATTCGGGAGAAGAAGGATGAAAATATTGTCAAGTCGAAAGCAGTCGCGTTGATCAATTCCAATGCAATATGTGCACGAGTTTGAATTACGTGTCGGGCGCTGCCATTGGTTGCCGCAATTTGAGAAAGTTAGTCTGATTAAAAATCGTTTAAATTAAATTGTTTGTATTTTTGTGTTCTTATTTGTTTCGGTAGAATAATTTGAATAAAGATTCGAGCAATATTACTTCAAAATACATTGTAGACGACAAACAATTTAAAACACAACAAGTTTTTAATAAAATAGGTCTGAGATGTACATTTAATGTCACTGATGCGGGCGAATAAAGACTACCAAAGTGGCTTAAAGGGTGCAGGCGAGCACCCTATAGCTTGCAGCTCCATTTAAAGGTGCGAACGGGAACCATTAGCATTCGCGAACCATTACGGTGCCCACGAGCACCCCATACGAACCCTTTTTTCTTAGAGTGAAGAGCACAACTGAGGCGAGAGGAAAATTCAGAGATGGGAAGTCCAGAGATGGAAAGAAGTATAAGAATAGAGTTCGCCAAGTGGAAGGTGAACCCGGAAATGATAGTGATGATGACAACAGCCGTGGGTGTGATCAGAGGTACTATCAATTTGCCGTGAATGGTGATCATGAGAAAGTCCCAATAATCATTGGAGGTGTCACAGTCCCAGTGATAGTAGATTCGGGAAGTGATTGCAATGTAATAGATCAGATATTGTGGGAGAAACTGAAGAAGGACAAAATCATCTGCAAATCTACTAAGAGTACCAAGAGGCTTTATCCATACACATCACAGATACCATTGACGACCGTTGGATGTTTTACAGCCACAGTAGAAGTGGGCAAGATGAAGTCCATTGCAGAGTTTGTTGTCATCAAGGAAAAGGGAGAACCTTTGCTTAGCAAACGGACATCTAGAGAGCTGGGAGTGCTCCATGTGGGAGTTGTAAATGCAGTACAGAGCTATGCAGACCTAAAGCATGAATTTGAAGCAGTCTTCAAAGGAGTAGGGAAGTTGAAGGGCCGACAAGTGCGGTTAGCAGTGGATGAAACGGTGAAGCCAGTGGCCCAGCCTGTGCGAAGGACCCCATTTGGACTAAGAAAGAAGGTCGAGATGAAGATCGCGGAATTGATCGATCTTGACATTATTGAGCCAGTTGAACGCTCCACGCCATGGGTAAGCCCAGTTGTCATTGTTCCGAAGCGAAATGACGAAATTAGACTTTGTATCGATATGCGGAGAGTGAACGAAGCAATCGTAAGAGAACGTCACCCCATTCCCACTATTGAGGAAGTCCTACAGGAGTTGTCGATTAGCAAGGTCTTTTCGAAAATAGACCTGAAGTGGGGGTACCACCAACTGGAGTTACATCCGGAGTCGAGAGAGGTGACAACCTTTGTCACCCATTGTGGGTTGTTCCGCTATAAGAGACTTTTGTTCGGAATCAATGCTGCTCCAGAGATTTATCAATATGAGATACACAGGGTGATAGCTGGTATAGAAGGAGCTGCAAACATATCAGATGACATCATTGTGCATGCATGGGGCACAGACTGACTAGCGAGGGACTCAACCCAGGATTGGCCAAGGTGAAAGCAATCGCAGAGGCCCGTGAACCCCAGAATGCAACTGAGATGAGAAGTTTCTTGGGGCTAGTCAACTACTGCGCAAAGTTCATTCCGAACTTTGCTACATTGGCAGATCCACTGAGAAAGCTGACCAGAAAGGACACGCCATTTCAATTTGGTCATGAACAACAACAAGCGTTTAAGGCGCTGAAGGAAAGCTTAATGAGTGCAGAAACCCTGGGCTACTATGATCTAAATGCACCGACAAAGGTCATAGCGGATGCCAGTCCAGTTGGCTTAGGAGCAGTGCTGGTGCAGGTGCATGCTGATTGCCCGAGGATAGTAGCATATGCCAGCCGCTCGTTAAGTAACGTTGAAAGGAGATACTCTCAGACGGAGAAAGAAGCCCTTGGACTTGTGTGGGCTTGTGAGAGATTACATGCGTACCTGTATGGAATAGAGTTTGATCTAGTCACTGATCACAAACCGCTTGAAGTCATTTATTCACCGAGATCTAAGCCATGTGCGAGAATAGAGCGGTGGGTTCTGAGGCTTCAACAGTACAAGTACAGGGTAGTCCACATCGCAGGAAAGTCCAACATAGCAGATCCATTGTCAAGATTGCTGAAGGATGATCAACCGAGAGAAACTTCTGTGTTGGAAACAGAAGCAAAGCTTTGTGCGCTTTGTGGCAGTCCAGTCGACGCCAGGTGCAGTGACAACGAAGGAAGTCGAAAGAGAATCTGAACATGATCCTGAACTCGAAGTTATCAGAGAGTGTATTCACAGTGGACAATGGGATGATTGTCCATACAAAGCATACATTCCCATCAAGGATGAACTCTGTATAATTGGTCAGTGTGTGCTGAGAGGTAGCAGATTGGTGATTCCACAGGCACAGAGGCCAAAGATGGTGTCATTAGCTCACGAAGGACACCTAAGCATTGTTGGCACCAAACAGAATTTGAGAACCAAGGTATGGTGGCCAGGATGTGAGAAGGATGCAGAGAAATTCGTCAAGACTTGTCATGGTTGCCAAATCACAAGCAGGGGTAATCCACCAGAACCAATTCGAAGTCCTATGTTGCCGACAGGACCGTGGGTGGATGTAGCTGTTGATTTCCTAGGACCACTTCCGACAGGAGAATCTATACTTGTGGTAGTTGATTATTATAGCAGATACTACGAGTATGCAATCATGAAATCAACCACTGCAGAGAAGACAGTCAAAGCCCTGGCTGAAATCTTTGGCAAACATGGGTTACCTGTGACGTTATACTCAGACAATGGACCCCAGTTCATCGCAGAAGTTTTCGCAGAGTACATGAACATTACAGGAATTCACCACCATCGGGTGACTCCTAAATGGCCGCAAGCCAACGGCGAGGTCGAAAGACAGAACCAGAGTATAGTGAAAAGGCTTAGAATTGCACAGGCAGAAGGCAAAGATTGGAAAGAGGCCTTATTGACTTACGTCGCAGTCTACCGGGCTAGTAATCATTCGACAACGGGGAAAAGCCCGGCAGAAGTGTTGTTTGGGAGAAAGATCCGAACTAAACTACCACAAATCCAGGACATTAGTGAGGATCAGGAACTGAGAGACAGGGACCTGCAAATGAAAAGTGGTGCAAAACACTATGCAGATCTGAAGAGGGGAGCTGTACATTCTGACATAGTGCCAGGAGATAAGGTGATAGTAAGACGTGATGAAAGGAGGAAACTAGACACGCCATACTTTAACCAGCCATACACAGTGACAGCAAGAACAGGAAGTATGGTAACTGTGAAGTCTCCTGAAGGAGTCCTGTACAAAAGGAATGTATCAAGTGTAAAAAGATACATGTCCCGAGACGCTCATAACGAAGCTGCCAATCCAGAGAGGACAGACGGCAATCCCGAGGCGGTGACCGGTACTCCTGAAGGGTTGGACGGTAATCCTGAGGCGGAGACCAGTACTCCTGAGGCGGTGACCAGAGATCCAGACTCAGAGGCAGCGAGCAACACATCAGGCGGTGACCAGAGACTTCAAGATGGTGATACCCAAGCAGAGACAACAAACACCAACGTTCCTATGGCAGCTAGTAGACCACAACGCCAGAGAAGATTCCCTAAGCGATATGATGATTTTGTGTGATTCCAGATCAATATAGTGGGGATGAGCTCTTTGTAAAATAGCGACAGTGATATCTGAAACTACATGTGCCAAGGAGAAATGTTTGGAAATCATTGGTTGAAGCCAAGTTGTGATTTAAAGGGTGTACGCCTTGCGCTGCCCATATTTGTGAAATCGACATGTTGGAGAAATCACCATGGAAACCAAGCGTACAAGGAAGTTGTGTTATGTGCTAAAATAATAAGTTCTGATATATATGTTTCAATATTACACATACATTAATCAATGTAAAAGGGTGTACGCCGAACGCTGCCCTTATTGTATGTGATAGGTGTTGCGAAAAACACAAGTTTGAGTTGGAGCATCGATCAGTTTTTCAAAAATGGATTCAATCATCGAAGAGAGTATTTCCAGAAACGTCAGCTTCAGCTAGTCGTATGAACTCTTGGAGATAACAGATGATTTACATAAACTCAAGACTAGAACTCAAATAGTATCCAGTGAACAGTTGAACTTTTATTTGGACCACAGACTGGATGCATGAAAGATATTGCATGAAAGATTTTATATTGCATGTTATGTTTTATGTTGTTAAACAAAGTTGTTTGGAAGATAAAACATTTGGGGAAAAGTTTATCGACCAGATAAATTTGTTGTTTTGTTAGAAGTTGTTCTTAAAAAAAAAAAAAAAAAAAAAGGAAGAAAGAAACAGAAGCAAATGCACCAAAGCATGTTTATTTCAGTAATTCACATATGGCTGAAACACAAGAACAAAAGAAATATTATAAGAATTTTCAGTGAAACTTTAGTATAAAAATAGACCAGGATAAAGTTTCATTCTGGCAAAGGAGGGATGTCATGATAATGAATATGTATCAGATTATGCAAATGTGACACCTGTGACCTCAGGAGGTCAGATCGCATGTGCGCGTTGTATTTGCGATACGCGAGACTTGATACCGAGTGCGGGGAATAAACACCAGACTATGGTTATGGAATTCAACTACTTTGTTAGTTTGTTTGCACTTAATATGTGACAAATATGTCTTCATGGCTTTAAATTATTCAATCTTTTACAGGAAACCAGTGCTGACCAGGCTACTTGCTACCCCGAGACAGATCTGCTAGGGCCCCAATCCTCCCAGAATGATCAACAGACTTTTGCCAACAAGGCAAAGAATATCAACAAGGTTCTGGGACCGGACGATTTCAAGCAAAACTTGATCAATGGCCGTGGCAGTCGTCAAACACCTGTAGATTCTCTTGTTTTACCTCTGTGTGATGGGACCTATAAGTCTCTCAAGGATTTGCAGCGACAGGGCATGGAAAGCGATGATCTGCCAAGACACTAGTAACAGGTAAAGTTAATTGTTCACCCTTCGAGTTATGATGATAAGAATACTATTGTTAATGTTGTAATTCTTTGTTAATGCATATATCTGTTACTATCTGTAGCAGGGTTGTGAGAAATTATATTGAGGGCTTATTTCTATCATCGTCAGTCATAAAGATAAAGTTGAGTTCTGGTCATGCGATTGCATTGTGAAAGAAACGGTGTGGAATCGATCAGAAAAGGTTGATCATCTAGCATCATCTAGGGGGGGGGGCATACTTTGAATAGTCAACCGTAAAATCTGAAGATAATTGCAAAAATACAACATTGCGGATCAGTGATTTCTTAACATAAAACTTTTGCAAACGTTCACCAAAAAATTGCAAAAGTTTCTGGTCTTGTAGCAGAGGGCAAATAATCTGGTTTCCATAAGAAACAAGCCTCATCCCACTCTCATCCACTCACCTCCCCCCTAATCAATAGTCAGTTAATAATACCTTAAAGGCATCGTTTAACAATGTTTAATCTGAGATGCATGGCCCTACGTGTTATCAGTGTCTGCGATATGGTGTAATATTGAAGCCCTAAAAAAAATGCGCTTCAAAATGATCATGAAGTGCCTCAAAAAAGTAAAAATCTTTAGTGACCGGTTTGACCATACTCGTCCCCCCAATAGACTGTAGTGTTATTAAAAAAAACGTTAGGAAAACGAAAAATGACATTTCGATTTCCAATCATAAATATTTTGATAATTAGACAGGCGATCGGCTTGTAAAAGTCATGGGAATCCTGACTGACCTAAATGTTATTATTTTGATTGCAGCATAAGCTAAATCTAGGATTTTGTTTCAGAATTTGAGGCAATGCAATTGAGTCACTTTAAAGCCCTGTCAGATAAGATACAAACATGAATTAGAATTGGAGTTGAGACCATGTGCAATTTTTCCATACATCTTCAGTTGCATGCAATACATACATAGCACTTAAATTAGGTATTTCCTTAATTCTTTTTTGAATAATTTCACAGATTTCAGATGAGGGAGCTTGTTCCAAAGTAAGAAGCAGCCGAGGTGGAAGCTACAAGCATTACCAGGAGTTTGGAGCAGAGTGGCTGAGCAAAGGTCATCAATGATACAAGTCAAGTGCCCCCTATGTGATGAAAGCCCCATGAGATCGTCCTAACTTACTATGAACAGCCCAGGTTTCTTAATAATGTAACTGTTTTAGTACAAGGGTATTTTCAAATCAATACTTAGATGTAAGTGTTTTTGTGTGTGATGGTTATAAATAGGATGCTTTCAGTTATTCGGTATTATAAACGAGTCCTCCAATTCTATGCTTTTGAAACTCAATGTCGCAATTTCCCTTACCGAACTGAAGGCCTTCGCTAAGCAGTCGCATAAGCAGTCACAAGCAGTCGATATAAGCAGTCGCAAGCCTTCATTTGCAACATGCATGTCAATGTATTGCTGCAAGCCTTCGAAGGCTTGTAAGCAGTCGATAGGCCTTCCCACAGCCAAGTTAATATGCAAATTAGCTTCGACTGCTTATAATGAAGCTCTAAATAAGCAGTCGACTGCTTATAATGAAGCTCTAAATAAGCAGTCGACTGCTTATAATGAAGCTCTAAATAAGCAGTCGACTGCTTATAATGAAGCTCTATATAAGCAGTCGTGTTTAAACCTTCCTAAGCCTTCGAAGGCTTATAAGCAGTCCGTAGGCCTTCCCACAGCCAAGTTAATATGCAAATTAGCTAAGCCTTCATCATTGACTGCTTATACCTTCGTCGTTGAATCACCTAAACCTTCGTTGTCGACTGCTTATCCCCTAAACCTTCGAGCGTTGTCCACTGGGTACAAACCTTCGACTGCCTATATTACCTAAACCTTCCGTCATCAACTGCAGCTGCGCTAATTTGCTCAAATATATTTGTGAACAAGTATTTACAAAATCAATGACCATGCAATTTCCTAATCTGTACAGAAAGCAAACCCAATTTCGTATTGTGTAATTGTATTACTCACCTTCTGGACAAAATGAAGATGTTTAAAGTAGCTCCAGCAGCTAGCAGTCCAGTGCAAAGCAAAGTTGGTCGTATTTCTCCAACACAAGAGTGCTTGTGTGGGACTGTAATCTTGGTAACAAAATTCGATCCTTTCTCATTTTGTTAAATTCTTGCTCTAGAAAACTCTCAAAATTCTTCTTTCCTGGTGTAAATAATCTACCCCTTATTCCCTATACTGTGGGTTTTACAGGAAGACAAATCTGGCGAAATTGCAAAGTAATGATTGAAATATGCGCCGTTCAGCTCAGCTCAGAGTCTCAGTGAAGATTTGAATTTGAAAATTACCGGTTGGCCTATTTGCCTTCTACCACTAGATGGCAGCACACATTTGGAAAATGAAGGCGTTCGCGGTCTTCTTTAAAAGTGACTGCTTATCTTTGAAGGCTTATTTTCAGCGACTGCTTATCTTGAAGGCTTATTTTCTACTGACTGCTTAATAAGCAGTCAACATTTTTGGACTGCTTATATGAAAGTCTTTGAAGGCTTAGCTCTCGCAAACTAATAAGCAGTCGAAGACTAAAACAAGCCTTCGAAGGCTTATGAAGTCTTTGAAGGCTTTGTGAAGGCTTAGCGAAGGCTCATCGAAGGCTTATTAAGCAGTTTTCTTTGGTAAGGGTTGTATTACGGTGGATGAATAATAGAGCACATTGTAGATCTCAGGTACAAGAATTTTAACAAAAGTATTTAACATTTTGGGTATGACTGTTGACTCCAAGTTCTGCTTTCTGTTGTTGAGGGCAGTATTTTATGATGATGATTTCAGCTACTTGAAGAGACTTAGCATCATCTGTGTTCTTGGGGTTGATTTATTACGCTTGACCCTGGCCCCAGGAAAAGTCTGGCTTTAGAGGCCGAATCTCTCTTGTCAGAGACAGAGTCACTTTCTTAGGCCTAACAACAAACAAAAAAGTTATATTGACAGAGTCACTGTCGAGGACTGATTAGGTTGCTCGCTTCCGGCTACTGTTATTCATGTTGGAAAGTAGCGATGAAGAAGGTGATGGAGCAGGGTCCGTCGTACAAGATTATTTGGATGTCCAGGGGATCAATGGACAAGCACCATGTTTCTCGAAAAGATTTACATGATTTTGATATATTTCTCCCATCTTTGTTTACAAATCTAATTCAGAATACAAATGAGTATATTATAAGAGATAACAATCCTTTTTGCCTGAAACTTTGCTATATTCAATTTCAAGCAGTCTAAATCAGATGTATTCACTGCGCCGCATTAAATACTCCTTTCCTTTTTATGCCTATACATTCATTAGTTCCTAAAATTTAATTCTTGTATCCTTTTTTTGTGTGGTCACTCCAAGCTTTCTGAGATCTTAGTTCTCATGTAAGAGGGGGTTCATGCGTACAAATCTTTAAATATCTCAGCCTGGAGCGATTGACGCTTTAGCAAATGTCAGATCGCCAAGCGAGTATTTTCATTCTCCATTCCTTCCATGAATCTTCATCAAGCTGGATACATCGGTGTCCGTCTATGGTGAATCGTCACTTTCTCAAGTATAAGTACAGGCTAATGGTCGACCACTTATTTGTCTCATCACCGAGCCACTTACGAGAGACTTTGGGGTTAATTTCTTGACATGAATTTTTGTGAATTAACACCTCCCGAGAACTGCAATCTTTGCTATCTCGTTATAACGTTTGAAGTAAAGGGTACTCCCATTTTACCCAGTTGGGAGTTGCGCATTCGATTTGATTTATTTCCACATTTCCATAAAAAGAAATAACAAAAATATATTTGACGATATGCATAGTAATTATTCAATACATTAATGACATAATGAATATTAGAACAATTCAACAAGAACAATAGCGGGAATCTGATCATTTCTAACCCTGATACATCCACATGTAAATCCTTATCTGTGATTATGTTTACTTCTATCGGGTCTAAATCAACTTGGTGGGAAGAATACGTATAGGTGTCACTCAACAGGCTATTTTTAGCAATAGTTAAGACTCTGACCATGGACCTGTGGGTCATCAGCATCACTTCACCTGCCGCATTCCTGCAATACGTAGTGGATGATTTTGTAGGCAAGTACTTGAAGAACACAACTTCTTCTTGATTCCTTAGCAAAATTGGAGTATTCTTCTTTTGCGTTCATGCGCATTCTCTTCCATTGTTTTTTCATTTGCGTAGTTCTCCATCTCATGCCAAATTTGACATGAAAAGAACGCGCCAAATCCTCCCGTGCACTCGCTTTGTTTGCATTACTCTGATAGTCAGTTTTGCTACAGAGTTTGTTTGTTTATTTGTGTTATTAATCACGGTTAAAACACCTGCTATCAGCCATAATGCTGTTTTTCAGCAAGTCCGTAAAAAAACATTCACACAATATACATAAACAAAACAAATCATAATACAATTAAAATAACAAGAATACAAATGTGTATATAACTCTTAATAACAAGAATACAAATGTGTAAATAACTCTTAATAACAAGAATACAAATATGTGAAAAAACCTCTTAATGACAACAATACAAATGTGTAAAAAAAAAAAAAACCTCTTAATAACATTTGCATTTAGTATTTTAAATATCAGATTTAGTCAAGGTTTCTTTCCTCTCACTTATGATGTCAAGGAGGAAGTTCCTCTCACATGTCTGCCAATTTCCTTTTGCCCTCTCCCTCCCTCCCTGCATTGGCAGTGGTTGCAGTGCTCCAGGGGGGGGGGGGATTCACAAAGATCCTAATTTGAATGTCTAAGTTGGACTTAAAAATTATGGAGAGCCATTTGTAGCCTTAAAATAAATTATATTCCAAAGCGAAAATTCAAGTATTTTAGACTTATTTTAAATTCCACATCAAGAACATGAAATCTCCTTGATAATAGAAAATATCAATGATTCGATTCAACGTGTTATGCCTTTTAAAATAACTTTTATAAAATATTTTCATAGATACTAACGGCTGTCCATAATAGAGATAAGTTCAACCTAGGATCTTTGTGAAACACTCCCCTGGCCTCTATTTTGGAAATAAACCATGGTCTAAATTTAGACCATGGTTTAAACCACTTTGTTCTCGGCCAAACCTGAGTGACCTGACAATTGGAAGGACACTCAATGAGGAGTTCTACTCTACATTAAAAGCAAAGGCATCATCCATACAGGTATGTCACAGCTTTGGTACTTATAGCTTTTCAGTGCCTTTCTTGTCCCAATGATGGTTGAGAATTACTGACATACCAACTGCTATTATTGTTATTTTTGTAAATGGCTCTTGTCCAGAACATTGATTTATCTGAATTACAATTCACCTTATAACTGCATCACCACAGGCCTCAGAAGAGGGGATCTCCTCGTCACCGCGGGACCTAGGTGGGGGGGGGGGGGGGGGGGGGGTTAAGGGGTGGTGGTGGTGGGGGGGGGGGGGGGTAAGGAAGTACTGGAGGTGGAGGGCGTGTCAGGCCAGGATGGGGAGGGTGAGGCAGTGTGATTAACATGACAGGAATGTCCCATTCAGTATCATAGTTCAGATGAACAGTCGCCCTGAAAAGTGAACACAACAAAACGAATTATTACAATAATTAATACAATAACAGGAAAAAGCCATCAATTAATGTCTGAGGATTACCAAAAGAAACTGAGTTTCTGTAGAAGGCTCTCCTCAGTAGTTGATGGTATTTAGTACTTAACTATACACAATACACATAAATGACATACATGTAAGATATATATAATCAATTATGAAAAAAAAAACATGCAAAAGATAAATCATGTGTTGTTCAGGTCATAAGAAAAAGAAGACAAGGCACTCTGATGTCAATCTTATTGAAATGCGTTATTAATTGGTGACATAGCGCAAAGTAACTCATGAAGAGCCTTGAGAATAATAGGTTTACATTCGTTTTCTTTTCTGTGGAGGCGGTAATTATAAAAAACTGCAGTGTCACAAATAACTTGAATGGCTATATTCAATAGTTATAATCAAATACTAATTTACAAAACTTAAACATATGTGGAGAAGACTAGACATTCAACGCCATACCACTAAGGTGCCATCCAGTCCATTCACAAAATTGGCAACACAAACAGGGTTGTCTGTCAAGAAGTTATAATCCATGCCTGCAAGAATGTCTGAGAGTCTTGCCAGAAGATCAGCCTTGAAAAAAGATGTTATTCTGAGTTGATAAAGGATTGGCTGATTAGGCCGGACCACTTCGGTTTGCTTGTCAAGACACAGTATCATAGTTTCTACATTCTTCTCTGAGTCATACTTCTCCTCATTTATGACATCTGGACTATCTGCCACTTTTTCTTCAGCAGTTGTGGCTAGCATAGGTGCGATGTCAGCAGCGTTGAACTTGTTTGCTACCTGCCTGACCGACTGCGGACTGGCTGCAAATTGGCCATAAAAGGACGCCCTCATGAGGGCCGTGAAGAGAGTCTCACCCATCACCCGAAGGCCACGGGTCATGAGCTTCAAACTGTTATCAACCAAAAAGTTGAAGCTACACATTTGAAGCACCACAAGACTCTTTCCCGACTCCAGGTTTGCTTTCTGCATGCTTGAAGATAATTTCTGCTTTGCTAAAGTCGATCACAGGAGGCGATTTTCCATTAGCCCCCTGGACCAGTAGACCTTTCTTGTGAAGAAATTCATCTTCTGTGAATGCATTCACAGTTCGCCCACTCCTGTTCTGGCGCTGAGCTAGAGTTGAAATGCAACCGTGACGACCTCTTCGTTCACATGCAAAAGTGTCTTTTTGGTGATGAACAAATCTTCGTGCATGTACTGCAATGTACCTCCGTCCAATTGCCATTATCATCCTCGCCTTAAATATGTTGTACAGTCCTTGTACAATTAAGAAATATATATTCATTGAACAAAATGTTCACAGCAGTATTGCAGTTACTAACATAGATATGAACTTCAGTCAATGTCCTGACTTTGGTTTGACCGATGACAGTTGCCTCAATACCACCATTCGGGAATGGAGGCAGAAAATACAGACCTGGATCATTCTGATTCAAGCAGCCATCTTCTCAGCATCAGAGATCCCTGGATGCTGTCTCGTTAAGTGCTGTGCCATTCCTGCCCTCCCTTTTCCGCACTAAACACAGTCTTGTGTGATCCTTGAGTGCCAATAATGCTTTTAAATTGCTATTATATTGCTTCAGTTTGCATGTCAAGACACAGTAGCATAGTTTCTACATTCTTCTCCGAGTCATATTTCTCCTCATTTATGACATCTGGACTATCTGCCACTTTTTCTTCAGCAGTTGTGGCTAGCATAGGTGCGATGTCAGCAGCGTTGAACTTGTTTGCTACCTACCTGACAGACTGCGGACTGGCTACAAATTGGCCATAAAAGGACGCCCTCATGAGGGCTGTGAAGAGAGTCTCACCCATCACCCGAAAGCCAAGGGTCATGAGATTCAAACTGTTATCAACCGAAAAGTTGAAGCTACAAATTTGTAGCACCAAAAAGCTCCTTCCCAGCTCCAGGGTTGCTTTCTGCTTGACGATAATTTCTGCTTTGCTTAAGTCGATCACAGGAGGCGATTTTCCCTCAGCCCCCTGGACCAGTAGATCCTTTCTTGTGAAGTAATTCATCTTCTGTGAATGCATTCACAGGTAGGTCTCTTCTGTTCTGGCGCTGAGCTAGAGTTGAAATACAACCGTGACGACCTCTTCGTTCACATGCAAAATTGTCTTTTTGGTGATGAAAAAATCTTCGTGCATGTAACTGCAATGTACCTCCGTCCAATTGCTCTTATCATCCTCGCCTTAAACATGTAGTACAGTCCTTGAACATTTAGAAATATATATTCATTGAACAAAATGTTCACAGCAGTAATGCGGTTATTAACATAGATATGAACTTCAGTCAAAGTCCTGCATTGGCCTGGCTTGACCGATGACAGTCGCCTCCATTCCACAATTTGGGAATGGAGGCAGAAAATACAGACCTGGATCATTCTGATTCAAGCAGCCTTCTTCTCGGCATCAGAGATCCCTCGATGCTGTCTCGTAAAGTGCTGTGCCATTCTAGCCGTCTCTTTTCCGCACAAAACACATCCTTGTGTGATCCCTGAGTGCCAATAATCCTATTAAATTGCTTTTATATTGCTTCAGTTTGCATGTCAAAACACAGTAGCATCGTTTCTACATTCTTCTCATACTTCTCCTCATTTATGACATCTGGACTATCTGCCACTTTTTCTTCAGCAGTTGTGGCTAGCATAGGTGCGATGTCAGCAGCGTTGAACTTGTTTGCTACCTGCCTGACCGACTGCGGACTGGCTGCAAATTGGCCATAAAAGGACGCCCTCATGAGGTGAGGGCTGTGAAGAGAGTCTCACCCATCACCCGAAGGCCACGGGTCATGAGCTTCAAAATGTTATCAACCAAAAAGTTGAAGCTACACATTTAAAGCACCACAAAGCTCTTTCCCAGCTCCAGGGTTGCTTTCTGCTTGAAGATAATTTCTGCTTTGCTAAAGTCGATCACAGGAGGCGATTTTCCATCAGCACCATGGGCCAGTAGACCTTTCTTGTGAAATAATTCATCTGTGCATGCATTCACAGTTCGGCCACTGCTGTTCTGGCGCTGAGCTAGAGATGAAAGGCAACCGTGACGACATCTTCGTTCACATGCAAAAGTGTCGTTTTGGTGATGAAAAAATCTTCGTGCATGTACGTACCTCTTTCCATTTGCCAGTATCATCCTCGCCTTAAACATGTAGTAACAGTCCTTGTGTAATTAAGAAATATATATTCATTGAGCAAACTTCACAGCAGGATAGGAACTCCAGTCAAAGTCCTGACTTTGGCCTGGCTTGACCGATGACAGTCGCCTCCAGAAAATACAGACCTGGATCATTCTGATTCAAGCAGCCTTCTTCTCGGCATCAGAGATCCCTGGATGCTGTCTCGCAAAGTGCTGTGCCATTCTATCCGTATCTCTTCCGCACAAAACAAATTCAGTTGGCATGTCAAGACACAGTATCATAGTTTCTACATTCTTCTCCGAGTCATACTTCTCCTCATTTATGACATCTGGACTATCTCCCACTTTTTCTTTAGCAATTGTGGCTAGCATAGGTGCGATGTCAGCAGCGTTGAACTTGTTTGCTACCTGCCTGACCGACTGCGGACTGGCTTCAAATTGGCCATAAAAGGATGCCCTCATGAGGGCTGTGAAGAGAGTCTCATCCATCACCCGAAGGCCAAGGGTCATGAGCTTCAGAATGTTATCAACCAAAAGGTTACACATTTGAAGCACCACAAGGCTCTTTCCCAGCTCCAGGTTTGCTTTCTGCTTAAAGATAATTTCTGCTTTGCTAATGTCGATCACAGGAGGCGATTTTCCCTCAGCCACCTGGACCAATAGACCTTTCTTGTGAAGTAATTCATCCTCTGTAAAATGCATTCACACTTCGGCCACTGTTGTTCTGACGCTGAGCTAGAGTTGAAAGGCAACAGTGACGACCTCTTCGTTCACATGCAAAAGTGTCTTTTTGGTGATGAACAAATCTTCGTGCATGTACTGCAATGTACCTCCGTCCAATTGCCTGTATCATCCTCGCCCTAAACATGTTGTACAGTCCTTGTACAATTTTGAAATATATATTCATTGAACAAAATGTTCACAGCAGTAATATAACATAGATAGGAACTTCAGTCAAAGTCCTGACTTTGGCCTGGCTTGACCGATGACAGTCGCCTCCATACCCTGGGTGCTGCCTCGTAAAGTGCTGTGCCATTGGTTCTAACCGTCTCTTTTCCGAACAAAACACATTCCTGTGTGATCCTGGAGTGCCAATAATGCTATTTTATTGCTAGCTGTCGTACGGCACCATCTTACCATCATTATCGCCATCCTCGTCTGAGTTGTGGTCATCATCTTTTGCTTCTCTTTGGCGATCTTTGCTGATGTTGGACACGCACGTTGTGGTTGAATCTTATCAATGTTTCACATTACGCCAGTAAGTGGCGTAGTACAGTGTATTCACAGACATTTCACTATTCTTCCTTACATATTGTAAATTACCAGTACCTATTGAGAACTACTCTTTGGGTAAAGATGGCCTACACTCCTCCTGCCAAAGTCAGCATTTTCTTCAACTGCTGCCTGCATTGCTTAGCTGTGTCTTCGTTTGACCTCATGGTGAGGAGATGTCCTGCCAAAGTCAGCATATTTTTTAATTGCTGCCCGCATTGCTTAGCTGTGTTTTCGTTTGAGGAGATGCAAGTGTAGGGAAGATAAAGGGCATTGGGAGCCATCCTCGAGAACTCTTTTCTTGCCCCCCCCCCCCCACCCTCAAAGTCTTCGCCCTTGAACTTCACCTCCAGGGGGAGCCTTGGATCATATGAGGCAGCTGTCAGCTCGTACGTCTACCATGCAGGGGAGTATGTCATTCCTGGATATGATGATATAGCCCCTCCCCTTGCTTCTTACTTGGCTCCTCCCCTTGATTCTTACTTGTCAGCTCCTCTACCATGCAGAGGAGTACGTCATTCCTGGATATGATGATATGGCCCCTCCCCTTGCTTCTTACTTGGCTCCTCCCCTTGATTCTTCCTTGTCAGCTCCTCTAACATGCAAAGGAGTACTTCATTCCTGGATATGATGATATGGCCCCCCTTGCTTCTTACTTGGCTCCTCCCCTTGATTCTTACTTGTCAGCTCCTCTATACTATGCAGAGGAGTACGTCATTCCTGGATATGATGATATGTCCCCTCCCCTTGCCTCTTACTTGGTTCCTCCCCCTGATTCTTACTTGTCAGCTCCTCTACCATGCAGAGGAGTACGTCATTCCTGGATATGATGATATGGCCCCTCCCCTTGCTTCTTACTTGGCTCCTCCCCTTGATTCTTACTTGTCAGCTCCTCTATACCATGCAGAGGAGTACGTCATTCCTGGATATGATGATATGGCCCCTCCCCTTGCTTCTTACTTGGCTCCTCCCGTTGATTCTTACTTGTCAGCTCCTCTACCATGCAGAGGAGTACGCCATTCCTGGATATGATGATATGGCCCCTCCCCTTGCTTCTTACTTGGCTCCTCCCGTTGATTCTTACTTGTCAGCTCCTCTACCATGCAGAGGAGTACGCCATTCCTGGATATTATGATATGGCCCCTCCCCTTGCTTCTTACTTGGCTCCTCCCGTTGATTCTCAATTGTCAGCTCCTTTATCATGCAGAGGAGTACGCCATTCCTGGATCTTACTTGTCTCCTCCCCTTGATTCTTACTTGTCAGCTTCTCTATACCATGCAGAGGAGTACGTCATTCCTGGATATGATGATATGGCCCCTCCCCTTGCTTCTTACTTGGCTCCTCCCCTTGATTCTTACTTGTCAGCTCCTCTACCATGCAGAGGAGTACGTCATTCCTGGATATGATGATATGGTCCCTCCCCTTGCTTCTTACTTGGCTCCTCCCCTTGATTCTTACTTGTCAGCTCCTCTATACTACGCAGAGGAGTACGTCATTCCTGGATATGATGATATGGCCCCTCCCCTTGCTTCTTACTTGGCTCCTCCCCCTGATTCTTACTTGTCATCTCCTCTACCATGCAGAGGAGTACGTCATTCCTGGATATGATGATATGGCCCCTCCCCTTGCTTCTTACTTGGCTCCTCCCCTTGATTCTAACTTGTCAGCTCCTCTACAATGCAGAGGAGTACGCCATTCCTGGATATGATGATATGGCCCCTCCCCTTGCTTCTTACTTGGCTCCTCCCGTTGATTCTTACTTGTCAGCTCCTCTACAATGCAGAGGAGTACGCCATTCCTGGATATGATGATATGGCCCCTCCCCTTGCTTCTTACTTGGCTCCTCCCCTTGATTCTTACTTGTCAGCTCCTCTACCATGCAGAGGAGTATGCCATTCCTGGATATGATGATATGGGCCCTCCCCTTGCTTCTTACTTGGCTCCTCCCGTTGATTCTTACTTGTCAGCTCCTCTACCATGCAGAGGAGTACGCCATTCCTGGATATTATGATATGGCCCCACCCCTTGCTTCTTACTTGGCTCCTCCCGTTGATTCTTACTTGTCAGCTCCTCTACCATGCAGATGAGTACGCCATTCCTGGATATTATGATATGGCCCCACCCCTTACTTCTTACTTAGCTCCTCCCCTTGATTCTTACTTGTCAGCTCCTCTATACCATGCAGAGGAGTACGTCATTCCTGGATATGATGATATGGCCCCTCCCCTTGCTTCTTACTTGGCTCCTCCCGTTGATTCTTACTTGTCAGCTCCTCTACCATGCAGAGGAGAACGTCATTCCTGGATATGATGATATGGCCCCTCCCCTTGCTTCTTACTTGGCTCCTCCCGTTGATTCTTACTTGTCAGCTCCTCTACCATGCAGAGGAGTACGTCATTCCTGGATATGATGATATGGCTCCTCCCCTTGATTCTTACTTGTCAGCTCCTCTACCATGCAGAGGAGTACGCCATTCCTGGATATGATGATATGGCCCCTCCCCTTGCTTCTTACTTGGCTCCTCCCCTTGATTCTTACTTGTCAGCTCCTCTACCATGCAGAGGAGTACGTCATTCCTGGATATGATGATATGGCCCCTCCCCTTGCTTCTTACTTGGCTCCTCCCCTTGATTCTTACTTGTCAGCTCCCCTACCATGCAGAGGAGTACGTCATTCCTGGATATGATGATATGGCCCCTCCCCTTGCTTCTTACTTGGCTCCTCCCGTTGATTCTTACTTGTCAGCTCCTCTACCATGCAGAGGAGTACGTCATTCCTGGATATGATGATATGGCCCCTCCCCTTGCTTCTTACTTGGCTCCTCCCCTTGATTCTTACTTGTCAGCTCCCCTACCATGCAGAGGAGTACCTCATTCCTGGATATGATGATATGGCCCCTCCCCTCGCTTCTTACTTGGCTCCACCCTTGCTTCTTACTTGGCTCCTCCCCTTGATTCTTACTTGTCAGCTCCTCTACCATGCAGAGGAGTACGTTATTCCTGGATATGATGATATGGCCCCTCCCCTTGCTTCTTACTTGGCTCCTCCCGTTGATTCTTACTTGTCAGCTCCTCTACCATGCAGAGGAGTACGTCATTCCTGGATATGATGATATGGCCCCTCCCCTTGCTTCTTACTTGGCTCCTCCCCTTGATTCTTACTTGTCAGCTCCCCTACCATGCAGAGGAGTACGTCATTCCTGGATATGATGATATGGCCCCTCCCCTCGCTTCTTACTTGGCTCCACCCTTGCTTCTTACTTGGCTCCTCCCCTTGATTCTTACTTGTCAGCTCCTCTACCATGCAGAGGAGTGCGTTATTCCTGGATATGATGATATGGCCCCTCCCCTTGCTTCTTACTTGGCTCTTCCCGTTGATTCTTACTTGTCAGCTCCTCTACCATGCAGAGGAGTACGTCATTCCTGAATGTGATGATATGGCTCCTCTCCTTGCTTCTTACTTGGCTCCTCCCCTTGATTCTTACTTGTCAGCTCCTCTACCATGCAGAGGAGTACGTCATTCCTGGATATGATGATATGGCCCCTCCCCTTGCTTCTTACTTGGCTCCTCCCGTTGATTCTTACTTGTCAGCTCCTCTACCATGCAGAGGAGTACGTCATTCCTGGATATGATGATATGGCCCCTCCCCTTGCTTCTTACTTGGCTCCTCCCCTTGATTCTTACTTGTCAGCTCCCCTACCATGCAGAGGAGTACGTCATTCCTGGATATGATGATATGGCCCCTCCCCTCGCTTCTTACTTGGCTCCACCCTTGCTTCTTACTTGGCTCCTCCCCTTGATTCTTACTTGTCAGCTCCTCTACCATGCAGAGGAGTACGTTATTCCTGGATATGATGATATGGCCCCTCCCCTTGCTTCTTACTTGGCTCCTCCCGTTGATTCTTACTTGTCAGCTCCTCTACCATGCAGAGGAGTACGTCATTCCTGAATATGATGATATGGCTCCTCTCCTTGCTTCTTACTTGGCTCCTCCCCTTGATTCTTACTTGTCAGTTCTACCATGCAGAGGAGTACGTCATTCCTGGATATGATGATATGGCCCCTCCCCTTGCTTCTTACTTGGCTCCTCCCGTTGATTCTTACTTGTCAGCTCCTCTACCATGCAGAGGAGTACGTCATTCCTGGATATGATGATATGGCCCCTCCCCTTGCTTCTTACTTGGCTCCTCCCCTTGATTCTTACTTGTCAGCTCCCCTACCATGCAGAGGAGTACGTCATTCCTGGATATGATGATATGGCCCCTCCCCTCGCTTCTTACTTGGCTCCACCCTTGATTCTTACTTGTCAGCTCCCCTACCATGCAGAGGAGTACGTCATTCCTGAATAATTATGATGATATGGTAGCCTCTGACGATGAGATGTCCTCAGGCAGGCTTTATTTCATTTCATTTCTTTATTGTGTCCGTATAGGACAATTGTCTATATTTACATTTACAATCTTACTTCACAGTAATTTCACAGCAACAACATAAAATTGACAATCATAAGCGCGGTCTAGCGCGCGCTATAGACCGCCCTATCTCTCGTGGACCACCCCCAAGAGGTGTTCCAGTGGCACGCCGTTTTGGCTCGCCGTGGCTCGCTGTTGGTCGGACCGAAACGATTTTGTACCTTCCACACCGCAGAGATAGCGCGGTCTAGCGCGCGCTAGACCGCGCTATCTCTGCCTGTGTGAACAGCCTCACAGAGGGTTTGGTTGAATCGTTCCACCAGACCTATGGTCTTAGTGTGATAGGCACTGTCTAGTTCCAGCTAACTTCACATCCACATTCTTTTTTTAGATGTATGTCCAGTTCTATGTCCGCATCTGCATCAATTTAAGCCCCCTTCCAGTCTCTTTCCTATGTAACGCATGGGTGAATTTCTTTATTCCACATTGTCCTAGAATTGGTTTACAACACATGCTCCTCTGACATGGGCAAGCAGACCAAAATAATGACTAATTCTTTTGGGCCATATTTTGTCAATTGCGTGTTCTAGAGTGGGTGGAGAGAGAGAGAGAGAGAGAGAAAGAAAGAGAGAACGAGAGAGAGAGATAGAGAAAGAGATCTCTTCTCTCATTGTAACTGACCCCCCTGACCACACCCCCTCTTGATCTGTCTCAATTTGGCGCGCAGTAGCTGTATCTCAGTTTGACAGTTAGGAAAATCATCATAATCTAGAATGTCTTTAGTTATATTTCACGACCATGAATGCAAACTTCACCTAATATTGCATTATTAACAAACGAGAAGACTGTTTAAAGCCGTTTATTTTTTTTAATTTTTTTTATAGGGAATGGTTTTTTCCAACTTATTCATGATTTCTCAAATTCATTGAACACAAGAGACTCAAATTTATTTGTGAAATGATTCAAAATTGTAAGTTTTCTCCCAAAGTTTGATATTCTATAAGTTGCATTTGATGAAAACTCAACAACTCAATGTTAAAGCTACCATTTAATTAAATATTGTTCTTTTTTTATCATTCCATTCTGTATTTGTATGTTTTAAATGTTTTTATGAAGAATGTATTGTATATGGTTTTTTGTGATCCCCTTGCAACATTTTATAAACACAATTTGGGAAGAATGCCATGTTCACCTTGATTCTTGATTCTTAATTTGGACAATTTGGTGTATCTGTATCTGAAGGCAGACCCTATTTTGTTGACTCATTAAATGTTATTTGAGGAGGAGTAACTTTCTAAGCAAGGATCTGATTTGGCCAATTGCTTATGATGTATGATTTTCATTCTCCAAAGAAGAATTGTGATGAATTGACTGATTTACTACTATATATTCAAATCTATGGATGTTTCTTTCCTGGGGACCAAGTGATAGACTATCCCTTCAACCTGTTATTAATGAATGAACTACAATCCCTGAAATCAGTCTACATACATTACTTGTTGGTGAGCAATCATCATGCAAGCATTCTGGTTTTCTTTCAAAAGTATGCAGACAATTTGAATATGTTAATAGACCTGTCTGTTGATTCTTTTACTTGCAACTAGTATTATGGAATAAGTTTATATACTGACTTCTTAACCCTAATAATGCCCCCCCCCCCTTCACGATTTTTCCGATTGCTCGGGAACGCATATGGATGGCGCCCCGCCGCTCGCTGACTTTTTTCTTTCGAGTCTTGCGCAACTTTTATAAGAATTTTTTTGAAAATCGGACCTACGGTTACAAGGTCACGTGACCTTTTGTCTTTGCATGTCAGCCCGAAAATCGCTCATTTTCGTGATTTGTGTACAAAACATATGGAAAAGTCATTTTTCCTAAAAACAGATTAAACATGGGTTATTGGGTCTTGTTTAAAGTTTGGGTGATTGTTTTGGGAGTCACAATAGTTGAATTGCAGTAAGAAATGAAATAAAACAACAAAAACAATGAAATACATAAGTTAAAAAACAATGAAATACATAAGAAATTATCAAAACAAGGGATAACATAAGGAATAAGCTGGCTCTTCCAATTTTTTTTGTCGTATTATTATTCAGAATGGTCTAATGAATATATGTAGTGAAAAAGAATGCTTAAATATGAATAATATATGATTTATGGGTAAAAATGTGATTTTTATGACTTTATTTGCATAACTTACCATAAATATGCAAATGAGTGAATTTTTCAAAAAATTGAAATTATTATATTATTCTATACACTTCACTTGACATGCGTGCAAATTTTCGCGGCCGAGATCTTAAGGGGGGCATAATGCCCCCCCCCCCCCCCGGCCGTACTAAGACCTCAAATAGCCCGGCCTTTTTAGGGTTAAAGCTACATATACATGCACTTTTCTTACTGGAGTAAATATTTACTTGGTGATGTAACTTAATAAAGATTTCTGGACAATTTTTTGTGTTAGAAAAATTGAGAAAATATGTTCTTAATCTGTCATGTTCATTGTTCACCTATTCAATGGTCAATTTGCTTTTCTTATATATGGGGAGGGGGGGGGGGGGCATAGCTGCATCTGAGTAGACCCACGGGTCTATTGAGGATATATTAATCACCAGATTGATTTACTTTGCATTATTTCTAATCAACATCAATTTTTGAAGTATAATGTATTTATTTAAAGTGTTGGATGAAATTGAAATTGGGAGACAATGATGTACATGTATTTTGACTTGCTGAATAAATTTTGTCAAGAAAGCAATTGCTGAATTTATGTTTTTTTTTTGTGTGTGTATGAAGCTAAAAAGGTGGTCTCGAGTTCTGGCAATGGCAGAAGATAATTTTGAAACAGTATCAAACATACATATTACTCTGTTCAATACTAGCAAGCAGAATTTAAAAATGACATGATTACAATATGATAAATAATATGTATGTACACTGGTTTTGGTGTGCTACATAACATGTATGTGTTTCCATAGGGTCAAAACAATCCATGAGAGAGTTCCCTTTCCAGAACTTTAGACTTAAGAGAAGAAGGGTGTGATTGATATAAGGGATGCATAGAGTGAGAGAGAGAGAGTGGGGGAAGATAGAAGAAGGGTGTGATTTATGTGAGAGAGGGTGAGAGAGAGAGACAGAGAGAGAAGAAGGGTGTGATTGAGAGATACAGGGGAGGGGTGATATAGAGATAGAATGAGAGAGAGTAAAAGAGGAGTGGTAGGATTAGAGGGAATAAGCTCTTGACCCATATGCCCCGCCCCGCCTCGCCCCACCCCATCCTCTCTACCCCTCTCTCTCTCTCTCTCTCTCTCTCTATCTCAACTCTCTCACATCAATCGCATCTTTCTTCTCTCTCTGTGTGTCTCTCTCTAAATAAATATCACCCTCTCTCACCTCTCTAATTCATTTAGAACCAGAAGGTCTTTATCTATGTGTATACGTATAGAGTGAATGCCATTCTGGCTCTGAACAGACCAATTCAATCACACCCTTCTTCTCCCTCTCATTCTCTCTATATCACCCTCTATCACGAAATGCATAATAAATCTTGTCTTTTCTCACTATGCAAAATCTCATTCATACTCAGTTTATATTACACACATAATGGAAACACAATAGAATCTTGTATTAAACAAGTAGTGAAAGTGTTTATTTCAAAACTTGTTGAAAATTCAAAACTGTTGATAAATCAAAGAATGTATTTGACTTATGCCGTGTCCATTGTATCTAATCCATAAATAGAATGACAGTAACACCTATTGTGCTTTGATATAATATAAATTTGACATTGGTGGCTACACATTATGTAAAATAAGCATTATTATTATCACATTTCATTGGCAGTCAGTTTGAAAGGCTTATCTTTGTTGAATAGAAGAAAATGACGTATGAGAATCTTCAAAGTATAAGTCTCTAGAAAACTATCTTATTAGAAAATACATGGACTGCTAAAGTTCCAGATCGAGAGTTTTGAGATTCGAATTTCAGTTACTAGTCTTATTATAGACTCTTCTGCTGCATGTTTTTACTCCAAATTAATAGTGTCCACATATTTGAACAATTCATTCATAAATACATTAGTACTAATTATCACTGGCAAAGAATTTCAGTCACACAGTAGTTTTAACTAGACTCTTCTACTACATTTCTCCAACTTAATAGTATTTAAATATATTAACAATTCATTCATATTATAAATGCTGATTAAATATACAGATACTAGTCTAATTATAGTCTGTCCTGCTGCATGTTTTTACTCCAAATTAATATTATTCACATATTTGAGCAATTCTTTCATAAATAAATACATTAGTACTGATTATTACTGGCAAAAAATTTCAGTCACACAGTAGTTTTACTGACTAGAATCTTCTACTGCACTTACTCCAAATATATAGTATTTACAGATCTCAACAATTCATTCATATATATATATATATATATAGGCCTAATAAATACTGATTATCATCATCAACAAACTTCTGTTACCCACTATATTTTTGTTAAAGACTCTTCTACTGCTATTTACTTCAATAATAATAGCTTTAATAATATTTAAAGATTTCAGCAATTCATTCACAAATACACAACTACTGATCGATGGCATAGAAGGAGCTCAAACAATGCAACAATGCAACCAGGCAGACTTAACTGTTTCACATTTGTAACATATAATACTCGCTCATAAAACATGTCAATTAATTATGTACCTGTTCATATAATTTGTTGTTGTTATTGCTACAGTTCTTGTCCACATAAAATATACAAATATACTTTCAGTATACCACACAAATTTTTATGAACGGTTATATTCCCTTTCCAGAAGGTAATTTCTACTTTTAATGGTTATAATTATGCATTATGAGAGATGATCATTAGCAAGTATCATTTTCATTAAAAATGCAAGTATTGCTACTGAATGCTGCATTTGTAAATAATGGGGGACCTTTTACTTGAAGTGACACTTCATACATTTCAGATGATGATTACCTTCACATTTGACAAGTATTTAACTGAACACTTGTAAATCTCTTCTCAGTTGTAACCTGAAAGCTATAGATAAATGCAGTTCTATTAACCAGACTCTTTGGAAATAGATAACCTATTTTAACTTCAAGTGAGAGAAAAATAGATTTGCACAATTAAATCACATCATACAGGGTCATAACTTACGTTGCTGTGTAGAAAGACGTTGTGTAGATATGTTTTGTCAAATGGAAATATCTTGTACAATACATATTGTACGCAAGAACTACAATAATAGTTGAACCTTACTTACATTGGCAATTCATTCAGAAACAAAACATCATGTTGTTACCACAAGACTAGTATGTGAGGACAATTTTTCATCCATGCTATATATATTAAGCACTTGTACCTGTATTTGGAAGTTGAAGAAATGTGCTACTTATCAGCATCATACAAATGTTCACGTTCACTTTAAGAAGCAATGGCAAAAGTTGTAGGCCTCAACATGTGACCAAATTATTCAAAACTTTAATTAGACCTGAAAAGCATAACTATAAATGAACATACAAGTACTTCTGTTATCAAAATATCAGTTGTGTATTATGATCTTGTACATTATGAATATCTAATATCTTCTGTACATAATTATGGCAAGGATTTTCCAGTGGAAATTTCATCAAGTGAAATAAGAGAAGAGAGCATAATGAAATTCCTTTCAGTGAATAAGAATATTTTACTACATGAATGTCAAATTCATTGAACCATATAGCAGCAATTTTCAAAGTTTACAAGTCCACTGTAAAAATTATTCTTTGAAAGGATTCTACATTTTCTTGACATTTCGAAAAACCATCAGAGTAAAAGATGTTTTTGATATTAATATCTCTAAAAGACAAAATAGATGAAATTTGTGGATTATATGATTATTTTTAATGACAAGACAGGAAAAAAAAATCTTCAAGGATATCAACAAGTATTGTTGTGAGATACAAAGGTTTCAGAAGAAACATTTGGAAGGGGAATGCAACTAAAGGTTTGTGCACAACTTTCATAGCTGAATTAAAAACTGCCATAGCCTTTACTTGCAGAAACTTGTTATTACATGTTTACAACAGTATGATTTCGGTGCCCCAATCCCCTCTGGACTCCTCTTACTTCTTTCCATATCATTCATGTAGAATATATGGAAACTGCAAGTCAAATAAACCTGAGAGCATTCACGCATGGACCCTTATAATACAACAGACTTACTGTTGAACGAGTACCATCACCATCACTGCCGGGAGTTGATGCACTGGAAGCCTCCATGTCGCCACCATCCGTTTGAGAAGCATCCATGTTGTGGCCATTAGGAGCTGGAGTAGAAGAATCCATGTTGTGGACATTAGGAGCTGGAGTAGAAGCATCCATGTTGTGGCCATTAGGAGCTGGAGTAGAAGCATCCATGTTGTGGCCATTAGGAGCTGGAGTAGAAGCATCCATGTTGTGGCCATTAGGAGCTGGAGTAGAAGCATCCATGTTGTGTCCATTAGGAGCTGGAGTAGAAGCATCCATGTTGTGTCCATTAGGAGCTGGAGTAGAAGCATCCATGTTGTGGCCATTAGGAGCTGGAGTAGAAGCATCCACGTTGTGTCCATTAGGAGCTGGAGTGGAAGCATCCATGTTGTGGCCATTAGGAGCTGGAGTAGAAGCATCCATGTTGTGGCCATTATGAGCTGGAGTAGAAGCATCCATGTTGTGTCCATTAGGAGCTGGAGTAGAAGCATCCGTGTTGTGTCCATTAGGAGCTGGAGTAGAAGCATCCATGTTGTGTCCATTAGGAGCTGGAGTAGAAGCATCCATGTTGTGGCCATTAGGAGCTGGAGTAGAAGCATCCATGTTGTGGCCATTAGGAGCTGGAGTAGAAGCATCCATGTTGTGTCCATTAGGAGCTGGAGTAGAAGCATCCATGTGATCACCTCCTACTTGCATTTCAGAATGTATTGCCTCAACAATCAAGGCTAGGGTGGGGTCGTTCTGTAATAAGAAACAAAAAGGATAACATGATTTTAATGGTTTCAGAGTCATTTTAGGGGTAAAAATACTTCCCTTGATATAAAACTATTAATGTTTGCATGAAAATATCTTCTTTATATACCGCGATGTATTTATATCAAATTCGAATTTGATCATATTATTAGAGCTACATATCTTCAATTTACCCACACATGTTGTTCTTTTTTTTAAAGCTGAGATGTGCTAGCGGTTTGCTTCCAAACATGTCATTGATGCCAACAAGAACTTGCTCCATATGTACTGCTAAAGTATCCAATTATAAAGTACTGTAATGTGATCTTGATAAGCATTCACTTTATTACTTTTTGCAATTCTTAATGTACCCATGAGGAAAAAAAGCACACAAGAAATGATCTTACCAAAACTTCAATATGATTCTCACAGGGGTCATCCTCCATAAAGTGTTTTGCACACAAAAGTGACATGCATAAGACGCATGCAGCAAAAATGTCCTCTCTGCAATTAGTATGCATGCAGCTCTTGTGGTGTTCATTCCCTGTCATTTCTGTTCATTCAAAATAAATGATAAATAAGGAAAAGACAATAATCTTGTGAAAGTTGTGAATAAATTAAATTTGTATTCAAAACAAAGTATGTTTGGCTGGTCATGGAAGCAAAATTAAACATGTGTGGAGTACTCGCATCTTCCTTATTCTTCAACTATCAAACTGCCTGGAAATCATACTTGTTACTTCCAAGCTCTTCAGTAATACAGTCCTGGTACAAAACGATGTGGTTTGAATATTAGGAAATCTATATTAATACAACTATTTCTCTTAATGACATCTTTATTTAAGAAATGGATAAAGGCAAATTTGGGCCAGTATTATCTGTAGAAGTGAGGAATTTGACCAAAGTAAATAATATAATTATGCTTTGAATTCAGATTATAACTACAATGTATAGCTATTGTTAGAAAACTGGTATTAAAGTACATTTAACTGTGTGGCATACAAATAATATTAGATGAATCTAAATGATACTAAAATAGAAAGATACCTCAAATCACCAAAAACTTGGTCCTTTGAATATTAATTTTGCAAAAAGTAATGTGAATGATGTTTTAATTATAATGTGTACATTATTACAGTGTGACAATTAAAGGTGAAAAAAAACACATACCAATTAAATGATATTGTCGCATGCAGATATTAGAAAGTTTGTTTGTTAATCGCTTACCATTATGTACTAGGTGCTTAAGCGGGATATCATCATCAGGATCACTGACATCATTTTGCACTGAGGCAAGGGGGGGGGGACTGTGTTGACACTATCAGCATCCTCTAAAAAGAGATAATGTATATAAAGTAAGATTAATCATTTGATGGCTAACATTTACAATGACTGATATTTTTTATAATTAAAAATATAATGTACACCTCCAGATATTGTAAAGAATGTTTGTTAATTGCTTAACATTATGGACAAGGTGCTTTAGAGGCATATCATCGGGATCAATGACATCATTTTGCACTGAGGCAAAGGAGGGAACCGTGTTGACACTATCAGCATCGTCTAAAAAGAGATAATGTATATAAAGTAAGATTAATCTTTTGATGGCTAACATTTACAATGACTGATATTTTCTATCATTAAAAATATAATGTACACCTCCAGATATTGTAAAGAATGTTTGTTAATTGCTTACCATTATGGACTAGGTGCTTTAGAGGCATATCATCGGGATCAATGACATCATTTTGCACTGAGGCAAAGGAGGGAACCGTGTTGACACTATCAGCATCCCCTAAAAAGAGAGAATTCATATTCAATACTTGTTTTGCTGACTAGCGATTGCAGAGTTGAGAAAAAGAGGGATGGATGGGAAATGTTTTCTTTTCCTCATTCAATCATATGAAATGTATTTTATGTAAGATTGATGTTTTAATAGCTAACATTTTGAATGACTGATATTTTTTTACAACTCAAAATAAATGATATATAAGTTACCTGATGAGTTACGATGAATCACTTGAAGTACCTTCCCTGCCCACCAATGCCCACGTTCATCTTTCATCTTCACATTGGTCCCTTTCCTTAATGGATTCTTCTTAAAGAACCAAACATCTTTCGAATCCACGTAGTGCCTGGATCCATCCTTCTTCCATTGGATGAGCAGGTCTATACCATTTGTTTCAGCTGTAAACAAAAAATAACAGAAGTCAATTTAACAAATTTGAATTGTTCAGCTATGTGGTGTTGAAAAGATTTGAAATATACATTCCAATAGTACCCTAGTCTGCGCACCAAGACTTTTCATACAAAAATGAAAAATATTAAACAAGAATCTAAAACTAAATACCTGTGTGACTTGTTCAAAAATATTCTGAAGATTGATGCAAAAAATCTGAACAACTAACTCACATTTAACACCTCTCCGCTTGGCTAGAACATTGATGTGCACTTAAGTATGTGCACCCCATTCAATTTTATGTACATCCAATTTGCAGCCATTAATTGTGAGATTTATAAAAACTACAAAAGTTGCATTAACTCTGTTGATTATAACATCACATGGAATGGCAAATTCGTTTCTTAGAAAACCGTCTGTTGCGTCTTTTCTTCCATCGCAATCACACATTAATTAATGCAGTTTAATAATGACAAAAAAATAATTATTATGTTACAGACCTAGGGTCTACTTAGATCTAGATCTAGTCTAGAATCTAGATCTTTAGATGTCTATAATATATAGTACAGACTAGAGCGATCTACACCCTAGATCTAGACTAGATTAGATTTAATGAAACAAAATGATGGACATGCACCTCATATTATTTCACCTTTAATGTTTAATCATAACCATATGATTTTTGTTATAATCTTATAGGGATTGATATCGTTGAACCGATACCGAGACCGAGATGATCGGGATCGTGATCGAGAGACTAGAAAATGGACTGTTGTCTGTAATATTCTGATTGTTGTTTCTAGGCCGTTGTCGCCTTATTAAAGGTGTTTTAACCCAATTCCTGTCTGAGATCTAATCCTTCCTGTCTGTACCTAGTGAATCCCCTTATACTGGCGTAATCGGCAGGATTTCTTTGTGCTATGGCCTTTTGGAAATCTAAGGATTGGGTGAGAAATTGACACGGTCGGTTCATGCAGTGTGTGACTGTTGTTGCCCCACTTGTTGTCTAATATGTCTATAGTCTATGCTGTGGTACTTGTCAAAAGCCTTTAATTTCAGCAACTAAACGAGGATATTGTGGTGTGGTGTCTCTCATAGTGGTCATGATTGATTAGTGCATAGTGCGTTGTGTAGGCCTAGTACTTGTTGTAGTAGTAGTAGATCTAGGGTCTAGATCTAGACTCTACAGATAGACTAATCAAGGTTAAGGTAGCTAAACAAGTAGATCTAGACTCTAGTCTAGAGTCTAGTGAAGTAACATTAAAAAATAAAATAAAAAATAAATAAATACATAGGGTCTAGACTAAATAAATAAAAGTTGATTAAAATAGTAGATCTAGTAGTCTAGACCATCTCACTAACCATACACCATACACTAAAACACACATGTTCAATAGGTCACTAAATTAAATTTAAACTAGATCTAGATCTAGATCTAGTCTAGTTCAGTGCTCAACGAAAGATAAAATTAACCATGACAGACCGATCAGCATATCTCGGCAGATTTACAGCTGAGCACATAGCACACTTGTGTGAATTGAATCATATTGATACCAATGCTGTAAAGACAAAGCAAGAGCGGATCTCATGTTTATGTGATTTGCCTAAGCTGGTAGAGGATGAACCAAAAAATACAGGTGTGGGTGTGGATGACCTTTTGCGGGTCATGAAGCACCTTGAAGATTCTCATCATCATGAGACTGAGAAATTATGCAAATCCTTACTGTCTGCTGCAATCGGTAGCTCTGCACAAACTGAGCCTCCGTTAAAGGGATTACATCAGCTAAGTAGCGATGATGATGTGGTGTGCTACCTTAGCACTTTTGAGCGACTAGCCCTGGCAGCAAACAAGCCAAAGAGTGAATGGCCTCGGCTGTTAGAACCATATCTGACCGGAAGAGCTCAGCAGGCATTCCACGCCCTGAGTGCCAGAGAACAGAATGACTACGACGATGTTGTCCTGGCCATCAAAAGAAGGTACCACCTCACTCCGGAGGCATACCGAATAAAGTTCAAAAAAGAACATAAGAAGACCAATGAAAGTTATGAAGAATTCGCTAGTTATTTACAAGACTATTTTTTGAAGTGGGTGGAAATACCCCAGGAGGCAATAGAGATGCCTGAAGTCTCTAAGGGGCTCAATCTGATCATGATAGACCAGTTCTTAGAGAGAGTACCCGATGAAGTGTTCAGGTTGAAACTGAGGGAGCTACAAGCCACATCCCTCATGGTAGTTGCGCGCAAGGCGGACGAGTTAATGATCCAGAGAGGGGCGAATTATGCTGGTAACGCGACCTCAGGGAGTGATCCCTCCACTCCACGACGGACTGGTGCAAGCAGTAATCCCACAGGACGTAGATCCTTTAATGCTGCTTGCTACCGGTGTGGCCAGCTCGGGCACAGAATTGCCAATTGTCCGGTACCTCCGGGGGCCACAGGGTCGGCTTTCCAGGGAGGACCTCCACAGGGCTTTACTCGAGAACCATCACCTAGGTGCAATTTTATTGCAAAGGATAGGGGTGATGCTACAATTGCAGATGTTGTTGTTCAGGGTCTAGATGACAGAGTGGTGAAGACCCAAGCCCTGCTGGACTCGGGGTCAGAGGTTTCCCTGGTCACTTTTGAATTGTGTAAGGAGTTAGGGGTAGAGGTTACTCGTGAAACTGAAGGGGTGTTAGGCATGATCAATGAAACCGCCTTAGTGCCTGATGGTTTAGCATCCCTGCAAGTGGGTCTAGGAGGCAGCACTGCGACTGAGGTCTTTCATGTGGTTGGTAGGCTCCCAGTACCTGTCCTCCTTGGTGCTGATTTTGCTGAAAAGGTGAAACTTATCATAGATTTTGGCAGTCGTAGTTATAGCACAAGTAGTAATGGGGCCAATGAGCGGCCAGTTAAGTTCTCGTTGAATGGAGGGCAGGAGATGTCACATGTTGGAGAAGAAGTCGATACTTATTCCCACGCTGAGGATGAGATGAAGAAACTTGATCTAACTGAAACAGATAGACAGAAATTAGATCAGGTGTTTCAAGACTTCCCAACTGTGTTTAGTGAGGTACCTGGTCATACGAACATGGCTATTCATAGAATTGATGTAGGAGGGGCTTCCCCCATCCGCTCTCACCCGTACAAGGTGAGTCCTGAGAAAAGACAAGCTCTTGATGAAGAGTTGGATAAGCTTCTGGACATGGGGAAGATTGAGCCTTCAGATTCACCTTGGGCCGCTCCTGTAGTGATGGTTCCTAAGAAGAACGGGAAGTACAGGATGTGTGTCGATTACCGGAAATTGAATACAGTGACAAAGATTGATGCCTTCCCCATGCCTACAGTGGATGACATTTTGAGCTCTCTGCATGGTGCCTCGGTTTTCTCATCATTAGATCTGCGCAGTGGATACTGGCAGATGGGCGTTGCAGGTGAGGATGAGGAGAAGACTGCTTTTGTTTGTCATAGGGGTCTATTCCACTTCAAGGTCCTTCCTTTCGGTGTGGTGAATGGTCCTGCCAGTTTCCAACGGTTGATGTCTAAGGTGCTTGATGGCTTGATAGGGCGAAATTGCTATGTCTACTTGGACGACATTGTGTGTTTCTCTCCGGATATTGAGCAGCACATCTCTGATCTCCAGGAGATCTTTTGTTGCTTGCGACAAGCGGGTCTGACCGTAAATACTGAGAAATGTCAGTTTGTCTGCCAAGAAATGAAATATCTTGGCCATGTTGTCAGCTCAAATGGACTCAAGATGGACCCCGAGAAGGTGTCTACCATTGTTAACTATCCCCAACCTAGGTCGATCAAGGAATTAGAGAGGTTCCTTGGGATGGCCGGATGGTATCAGAAATTCATTCCTAGCTTCTCAGAGGTTGCAGCACCTCTTCATGGATTGAAGAAGAAAGGTGTTCCCTGGAATTGGACTGCTGACTGCACTCGTGCTTTTCAGGCCTTGAAGGAGAGCCTCCTCACTGAGCCAATACTAGGCTACCCTGATGAAGAATCCAGGTTTGCTGTACACACAGATGCCAGCAATGTTGGGGTCGGTGCAGTCCTGATCCAGCAGCAACCGTCTGGGACGAGAACTATCGCCTATGCGAGTCGGTCTTTGTCTGCTGCAGAAAGGAATTATAGTACTACTGAGAAGGAGTGTTTGGCTGTAGTATGGGCCCTAGAGAAATGGCGGCCATATCTGGAAGGTAGAGAGTGTCGTGTAATAACGGACCACCAGGCACTTTGCTGGTTATTTCGGAAGAAGAAGCAAAATGGGCGACTTGCTCGTTGGATTCTGAGGCTTCAGGATTTTCGGTTTCAGGTGATATACAGGCCTGGAAAGCAACATCATGTCCCGGACGCACTATCTAGGATTCCTGAGAAAGGTGTTGCCCCTTTGGTGGGAGTTGTAAACAGGGTTTTGTCGGATCGAGTCTGTGACGGACATGAAAAGGACTTATGTGCGGCCAGTGATTGCATTTCCCCGGATGATGAGTCGGTTAGTTGGGTACAATGTGATGATTGTGATAAGTGGTATCACCAGGTTTGTGTCCATATTGGTTCTCAAGAGGCGGAGGAGGTAGACAAATACTCTTGCCCATCTTGTGTTGGCAAGTCAGAGGCCACGGATGAAGTCGTTCTTCCTTTGGATTTGACAAAGGATTCTGTCCTGAGGGCACAACAGAGTGACCCAGATCTTTTGCCAATCATTCAGATCCTTGAAAAGCAAAAGAATGGTGGTGGGGAGGATCAAGGTCCTGTTCAGAAGATTTCAGATTTCAGTTTGAAGGAAATGGTGTTGTATAAGAATGAATGTGTAGTTATCCCGAAGGTGCTTCAGAATGCAGTGTTAGTTGAGTGTCATTGCAAGCCAATAGCTGGGCATCTTGGGAGAAAGAAGACACTTCAAAGGTTGAAGTCAATGGGTCTCTGGTGGAGTGGTATGTCGCAGTCTGTAAGAAGCTTTATTCGCAGTTGTAAGGTTTGTCTTCAAACAAAGCCTTCTTACCAGAGACGTCAAGGAAAGATGCTGTCTAGTACCTCCTCGAGGCCTTGGGAAAAGGTTGGTGTAGATCTCATGGGGCCTTTACCAAAGTCATATGCTGGGCATGAGTATATTCTGGTGGCTGTCGACCATTTCTCAAAGTTTGTGGAGATTCTGCCTTTGAAGTCAGCTACCAGCCAGTCGGTTGCAACCACTCTAGTGAGGGAGCTGTTCTGCAGATATGGACCTCCAGGAGCCCTGCTCTCGGACAATGGCCCCCAATTCAGAGGGAAGGTTCTGCGAGCTGTCTGCACAGACTGGGGGATAGAGCAGATCTTTATCACGCCATATCACCCCCAAACGAACTGGGTCGAAAGGGTGAATCGTAACATCAAGGCCATGCTTCAAGCTTACACCGGATCTGATCATCGGCAGTGGGATGTTCATCTCGCTGAACTCGCGTTTGCCCTGAACAGCAGTAGTCATGACACACTTGGTGTAGAACCATCAGTAGTTATGTTTGGACGGCGCTTGGCTTCTCCCTTGACTAACCGCCTGCAGACTGAGGGAAACAAAGACATTCCTACGCAAGAAGAAATCGCACACAATCGTCAACGCGCTGTTAGTAGCTCCAAACAATATTACGACCAGAGCCGTGATGAGTGCCGCATCACTGAAGGAAGCCAAGTCATGGTGAAGACTAAACCTCTGTCAAATGCGAAAAAGAACTTCTCAGCTAAGCTAGCACCACGATGGACTGGGCCGTTTGTTGTGCAGAAAAAACTAACCCCAGTGAATTTCCTTGTGGTGAACGCTGCCAACAAGAAGGTGACTCGCATCGTTCATGTGGACCAATTGAAAGGGTGCTAATTACTTCGAACATAGACTTCGCATGTTACCAACACTGTTAAAAAATTGTCGCTTTTTGTGACATATTGGATCAGGACTGGTTGAAAGTTCGCGACCCGCGATTACATTGACTTACCTCTATAGCCGAGTAAGATTGCAGTTTGGTCGAGAGCGGGACTGTCACATTCGGGCTATGGATCGCGATGGAAACGAAATGGACGCTAAGTTTTAATTGATCTGGACTCTTAATATAGATTCTAACAGACTCTTATTTCAACTGATGTTGTATGTTAATGTCAACCATTTATTGGTGTATACCCATGTGCTTTATTTCTGGCTCATGCAGAATTATGCACTCTTCAGAAGTGTTTGATGACTAATATTAACATGTCGGATCCTTATCTTTACAGTTAAAGGATAAATACAACCGGTTGGGAATTGTTGAAAATTGGAACTGTATATAAACTTGTGATTCCCTGTGAATTTTCTGTCATTGCATCTAGTGTTTTACTAAGAGTTATACATGTACACTGAATTTTTGTGCACATGAAATTGTTATACAGTATATACACAGAATTTGTGTTCCAAAAGATAAACCAAACAGAAGAACTACCAATTGAGTGTAGTTTATAATTTACACATATACAGCTGTTAGTTTCGCTAACATCCTACATGTATACTTTGGTAAACACTATATCTGACCCGAAATCGGGTATAACAATATGTATATATATTGTTATATATATTTAAATGTTTTTTGCCGGACCTGCTGACCGGATTTACATTAATAGAGGATATGAAGTATGTTTAGTTGACATACATCCTACACTGTAGCCATGTAGGTAGGGCTAAATTACAAATTTGTCTACGAGTTATTTCTTTTAGAAAGAAATCAAACAAAAGAGCACTCAGCTGTGCTGGTGCGGTGTTACTTATTTTGATTTTTTTTAAAAGGTATTCATGGATATGCTTGAACAGGTTAAGACGATAATCTGTATTGGAAGTTTTTTCTTGTTGGTGTTTGACATTATGCACTTTGCATCTCTGTTTTGCGGGGAAAAGCTATCCTTTTGGGGTGCGGTGTTCGTTATTCTTACAGTGTACATTTTTGGGTACTGATGGTATCTTGCGCAGACAAGCGAACTGAATATATAGATTTATCCTGAACTCAACATAAAAACAGTCGATAGCGATCACAGCATATTAAGAGAACTGGTGGTCGTATGTTTTGTCTGTACGCGCGCTTGGTTGCGATATTGTTGCTTCACGTGTATTATGTCTCGGGCGAGATTTGGCTTGTTTTATGAGCAGTTTGGAAATGTTAAAAATAATATTTAAAAAAAACCCCGTAGGGTATTTTTGGTGGGGGAGAGTATAGGGATTGATATCGTTGAACCGATACCGAGACCGAGATGATCGGGATCGTGATCGAGAGACTAGAAAATGGACTGTTGTCTGTAATATTCTGATTGTTGTTTCTAGGCCGTTGTCGCCTTATTAAAGGTGTTTTAACCCAATTCCTGTCTGAGATCTAATCCTTCCTGTCTGTACCTAGTGAATCCCCTTATAATCTAAGCGAATGTTCAGAGCTACATGTTTGGATTTAATGAAACAAAATGATAGACATGCACCTCATATTAATTCACCTTTAATCATAACCATAAGATTTTTGTTATATAAGCGAATAAAGATGTTCATAGCTACATGTTTGTGTGCCAAAGGTCGCCATAGACCCGACACTTATAATGTAAGTCTAAGCCGTATTCGCCATAACAAGACACGATATACAGTACGTGGGACAGGTGTACTAAATTTGTTCATTACCAGACACTCTTCCGTACCGTATACCAACAATAAAATCATTTAATACGTATATCGGCACTTAAATACTTTCAACAACCATAAAGCCATAAGTAACTGATATAAATGACTTATCTGCACATTACAATTTGTTTATTTAAATGCTTACGTAGTAGACTGGAATCCCGGCAGACGACATGTTGATCGGCAGGGCGTTCTTGCACAAACAATTTTGTACCGCGAAGTCCGCGCTAAAACGCCTCTAGTACGGGAGGGCGTTACTGCGCTGAACGTAAACCGTGATGACGGCTAAGGGCCTATTGTATTGCTCATAACTCATCAGAAACTTCGAAATAGACAACAAAAAATATATTTCTGGAATTCTTGTGTCATGTAGATTCCATTTCTGTGAAAATCTCAAAAAGGCTCAAAATCGTCAAAAATAGCAGACGACACAATATTTGGAGCTAAGGGCGTTATTGCACCGACGCGACGCCTTCTTCTCTCTCTTTTTTTCTCTCTATATCACCCTCTCTCACATAAATCACACCCTTCTTCTCTCTCTTTTTTTCTCTCTATATCACCCTCTCTCACATAAATCACACCCTTCTTCTATCTCCCTCTACTCTCTCTCTATATATCCCTTATAAACCAGCTCTTCTTCTCTCTTTTTCTCTATATCACCCTCTATCACCCTCTCTCACATCAATAACGCCCTTCTTTTACGCCCCCCTCTCTCTGTATATATGTCCCTTATATAAAAACCCTTCATCTCTCTCTCTTTATCACCCTCTCTCATATCAATCACACCCTTCTTCTCTCTCTCTCTCTCTCTCTCTCGCATCAACCACACCCTTCTCTCTCTTTCTCTCTATATCACCCTCTCTCGCATCAACCACACCCTTCTTCTCTCTTTCTCTCTATATCACCCTCTATCGCATCAACCACACCCTTCTTCTCTCTTTCTCTCTATATAACCCTCTATCACCCTCTCTCGCATCAACCACACCCTTCTTCTCTCTTTCTCTCTATATCACCCTCTATCGCATCAACCACACCCTTCTTCTCTCTTTCTCTCTATATCACCCTCTATCACCCTCTCTCGCATCAACCACACCCTTCTTCTCTCTTTCTCTCTATATCACCCTCTATCACCCTCTCTCGCATCAACCACACCCTTCTTCTCTCTCTATCAACCACACCCTTCTTCTCTCTCTTTCTCTCTATATCACCCTCTCTCAAGTCAATCACACCCTTCTTCTACGCCACCCTCTCTTGATATATATATCCCCTATATCAACCACACCCTTCTTCTCTCTTTCTCTCTATATCACCCTCTATCGCATCAACCACACCCTTCTTCTCTCTTTCTCTCTATATCACCCTCTATCACCCTCTCTCGCATCAACCACACCCTTCTTCTCTCTTTCTCTCTATATCACCCTCTATCACCCTCTCTCGCATCAACCACACCCTTCTTCTCTCTCTATCAACCACACCCTTCTTCTCTCTCTTTCTCTCTATATCACCCTCTCTCAAGTCAATCACACCCTTCTTCTACGCCACCCTCTCTTGATATATATATCCCCTATATCAACCACACCCTTCTTCTCTCTTTCTCTCTATATCAGTATCACCCTCTATCACATCAAGCACACCCTTCTTCTCTCTCTCTTTCTCTCTATATCACCCTCTCTCGCATCAACCACACCCTTCTTCTCTCTCTTTCTCTCTATATCAGTATCACCCTCTCTCGCATCAACCACACCCTTCTTCTTATTCTTTTTCTCTCTATATCACCCTCTCTCGCATCAACCACACCCTTCTTCTCTCTCTTTCTCTCTATATCACCCTCTCTCAAGTCAATCACACCCTTCTTCTACGCCACCCTCTCTTGATTATATATCCCTTATATCAACCACACCCTTCTTATCCCTTTCTCTCTATATCAGTATCACCCTCTATCACATGAACCACACCCTTCTTCTCTCTCTTTCTCTCTATATCACCCTCTCTCGCATCAACCACACCCTTCTTCTCTCTCTTTCTCTCTATATCAGTATCACCCTCTATCACCCTCTCTCGCATCAACCACACCCTTCTTCTCTCTCTCATCAACCACACCCTTCTTCTCTCTCTTTCTCTCTATATCACCCTCTCTTACATCAACCACACCCTTCTTCTCTCTCTCTTTTTCTCTCTATATCACCCTCTCTCACATAAATCACACCCTTCTTCTATCTCCCTCTACTCTCTCTCTATATATCCCTTATAAACCAGCTCTTCTTCTCTCTTTTTCTCTATATCACCCTCTATCACCCTCTCTCACATCAATAACGCCCTTCTTTTACGCCCCCCTCTCTCTGTATATATGTCCCTTATATAAAAACCCTTCATCTCTCTCTCTTTATCACCCTCTCTCATATCAATCACACCCTTCTTCTCTCTCTCTCTCTCTCTCTCTCTCTCGCATCAACCACACCCTTCTCTCTCTTTCTCTCTATATCACCCTCTCTCGCATCAACCACACCCTTCTTCTCTCTTTCTCTCTATATCACCCTCTATCGCATCAACCACACCCTTCTTCTCTCTTTCTCTCTATATAACCCTCTATCACCCTCTCTCGCATCAACCACACCCTTCTTCTCTCTCTCATCAACCACACCCTTCTTCTCTCTCTTTCTCTCTATATCACCCTCTCTCGCATCAACCACACCCTTCTTCTACGCCACCCTCTCTTGATATATATATCCCTTATATCAACCACACCCTTCTCCTCTCTCTTTCTCTCTATATCACTCTCTCTCGCATCAACCACACCCTTCTCTCTTTCTCTCTATTTCTCCCTCTATCACCCTCTCTCACATCAACCAACAATGCAACACATTAAATCAGCAATTGTTTTCTAGACAAAATTTATTCAGCAAGTCAAAATACAAAGGTACATCATTGTCTCCCAATGTCAATTTCATCCTGACACTTCATGTAATACATTATATTAAAAATATTGATGTTGATTAGAATAATGCAAAGTATACAAATTTGGTGATTAATATATCCCCAATAAACCTGTGGGTCTGCTCAGATGCAGCTCCCCCCACCCCATATATTAAAAAAAAAAGCAAATTGGTAATTGAATGGGTGAACAATGAACATGGCAGATAAAGAACATATTTCTAACACAAAGAATTGTCCAGGAATCTTTATAAAGTCACATCACAAAGTAAATATTTATTCCAGTAAGAAAAGTGCATGTATATTTAACTTTAAGAAGTCAGTATACAAACTAATTCCATAATACTAGTTACAAGTAAAAGAATCAATAAACCGGCCTACTAACATATTCAAATTGTATGCATACTTTTACTGTGATTGCCTGACATAGCAACACATGTGTGTAGACTGGATTTCAGGTATTGTAGTTTTTTATTAATAACAGGTTGACGGGATACTCAATCACATGGTCCCCAGGAAAGAAACATCCATATATTTGAATATATTGGTAAACCAGTCAATTCATCACAATTCTTCTTTGGAGAATAAAAATCATACATTATAAGCAATTGGCCAAATCAGATCCTTGCTTCAGCAAGTTACTCCTCTCCAAATAACATTTAATATGTCAACAAAATAAGGTCTGCCTTCAGATACAGAAAGTTACATTTCTTACACCAAATTGTCCAAATTAAGAATCAATATGGCATACTCCCAAATTGTGTTTACAAATGTTGCAATAAGATCACAAAATACAATATACACTAAACTCTTCATAAAAACATTTAAAACATACAAATACAGAATGGAATGATAAAAAAAAAAGAACAAGATTAAATTAAATGGTAGCTTTAACATTGAGCTGTTAAGTTTTCATCAAATGCACTTTAGAATATCAAACTTTGGGAGAAAACTTACAATTTTGAATCATTTCACAAATAAATATGGATTTTCTTGTGTTCCATGAATTTGAGATGAATAGGTTGACAAAAACATTCCCCATGAATAAAAGAAAATTTAAACGGCTTAAAACAGTCTTCTCTTTTCTTATTAATTCTAATAACGGGCAAAGTTTGCATTGTCTGTCATGAAATATCAATGAAGACATTCTAGATTATGATGATTTTCCTAACTGTCAAACTGAGATACAGCTACTGCGCCAAATTGAGACAAATCAAGAGGGGGTGTGGTCACAGGGGGTTTCTGTTACAATGAGAGAAGAGATCTCTGTCTCGAAAACGAAGCACTCGCCGCGCGCAGCATACAACGTGTGCCCCATTGGAATGTAGTGCATGGAACCAGCAAGCATGGTGTTATGTCAGGCCTTCGGATGTACTAACAGAAGTGGGAAATATAATCGTGGAAAGTCTTTCCATAATTTTCCAAATCCTAAGAAGAGACAAGAGCACTTCAAGAAGTGGGCAGCAGCGGTGAAAGTTGAAAAATTCCTCAACAAATCGTACGTATGGTCGAAATTAACGTGCTTTGCAGCGACCATTTTTTAGACGGAAATTGGCATACCGGTAGGCAACTTAGTTAGTGTGGAAGAAACCAGTTCATCTACTTATTTCTCGGGACAAACCAGACTAATACAAGAACAGAAACAAAGGAGGTACAACATGGTAGTTTTGAAAGGGAGTGACTGGTCATTCAACCCAACTCTACACTGACCTCTGACCCGGAAGGACATCCCTGCCCTGGAGATGAATAATATTCTGCCAGGCGACCTGGTTAATGTCGAAGAGACCAGCTCCTCTACATATTTTTCTGGACAAACAAAACTGATACAAGAGCACAAACAAAGAAAGTATAACATGGTGGTATTGAGAGGATGTGATCAGCCAACCCAATTTTTCCACTGACCTCCACCACCTTGGCAATAACAATTCTCTCGGGACCCGGATGTCTACCAAAGAGCTAGAGAGGGCCATGATTGGTCGAGTTACTTTGATCGTGGAAACCACTACGAAGCGAATGTGAAGCTGACTACACCAGTCATCTCGATGGAAGTGGGGTCCGTTATCGATGCTAGTGATGTCCGCGTCTCACCATCAACGCAGGGAGTGGTGGACTCAGTAGCTGGGCTGAAGGGAAAAGTATCGAGAATGCTTCGTCAGATGGAGGAGGCGGAATTGTCAGACTCTGAATCAGACGATGCTGACGAATCAGCCACCTCCGATCCCCAAAAGATAAAAGTGGGGAAGGACATCCCTGCCCTGGAGATAAATAATATTCTGCCAGGCAACCTGGTTAATGTCGAAGAGACCAGCTCCTCTTCATATTTTTCGGGACAAACCAAACTGATACAAGAACAAAAACTAGATGGAATTCGACTGCGCGCAGTCGAAAATGATGCCTCCGTCATAGAGCAATTTTACAAACCGAAACGGAAGAAATTTTTCAAATTCAAGTTCAATTGTAATCCATTAACATGTTCTCAGAATATCGTGATTACAAGCAATTTCTCATATACATATATGACCCTTTGATCTTTGACCTCATGACCCTAAAATCTACTCAGTTCATTGGCTCTGCAAGATTTCCTGAGTTAAATAGTAATCCATCTGTCAGTTCTAATGAGAATGCGTCCACAAGCTATTTTTGCATACATAATGAGCCCATGACCTTTGATCTTATGAACCATTCATTGGCTCTGCAAGATACATAAATGATCTAAGTTTGGCAGGAATCCATCAATATGTTCTAATGATAATACGATCACAAGCTATTTTTGCATACATAATGAGCCGCATGACCTTGACCTTTACCTCATGACCCCAAAATCTAATCAGTTCATCAGCTCTGCAAGTAACATACATGACCTAAGTTTGGCAGGAATCCATCAATCGGTTCTTGAGATAAGGCGATCACGAGCTGTTTTTGCATACACAATGTGCGCTGTGACCTTTGACTTCGTGACCCCAAAATCTAATCAGTTCATTGGCTTTGCAAGATACATACATGACCAAAGTTTGGCAGGAATCCATCAATCGGTTCTTCAGATAACGCGATCACGAGCTGTTTTTGCATACACAATGTGCGCTGTGACCTTTGACTTCGTGACCCCAAAATCTAATCAGTTCATTGGCTTTGCAAGATACATACATGACCAAAGTTTGGCAGGAATCCATCAATCGGTTCTTCAGATAACGCGATCACAAGCTGTTTTTGCATACATAATGAGCCCTGTGACCTTTGACCCCAAAATCTAATCAGTTCATCAGCTCTGCAAGATACATACATGACCAAAGTTTGGCAGGAATCCATCAATCAGTTCTTCAGATAACGCGATCACGAGAACGGGACGTACGTACAGACGTACGTACAGACGTACGTACGGACGGACAACCCGAAAACATAATGCCTCCGGCTACTTCGTAACGGAGGCATAAAAAAGGCCTTTTTAGGTAAGAAAAAGGAGCCCTTTTGATACATATTGCTTGTTATTTCTTAAATGGGAGGTTTCATGGCGACCGAGCCGAGCGGGGAAATTTTGGGTCTGAAAAGACACAGGGCCTAGCTACTATGAAGTTAAAAGGGGCACTTTTAAAATTCTTAGCATGGGAAGTGCCCTTTTTAAGAAGTTTTAAAAGTCCATTTCAAGTATAAAATGGTCCTTTTAGGTAAGAAAAGGGGGCACTTTTCATACATACTGCTTGGTAGTTGTTAAATCTGAGGTCCCCTGCATATCCGCGGGGAGAAGGGGGCTCCAACCTCGGATGGACCTTCCCGCGTCTGTAGGCAAGAGGTCCAACGTAGGGTGAACAGGCACCAGTGAATTCACATCCAATGTTGCATGTTGGGTCCTCGGGAAGTTGAAGCGTGGGTAAGGACTTTTCCCCAACGCTTATTTCAGCTTCAACGCCATGGTGAAGTCATATAACAGGGACTAGCGGGCTGCTCTTAGCCTGATTCCGCGGAGTCGGTTGTTACTGGAGACCGACTCTCCACACCTACCCGTTGGTGGTGGCGTTATTTACGCCACTCCCGCCTATATCGGGGAGGTGGGAGAGTTGGTAGCCGAGGTAAGAGGTGACCGTCTCCAGGCTCTCCTAGAGCAGACTCGGGTTAACACCCAAGGGCTCTATGGCCCGTAGGTCGGGTGTCCACGGGAACTTCTGTTCCTGTAGCACTAGGGAACTGTTAATTTATTTATTCCATAAATGACAAGCTGATATTCAGATATTGTTGTTGTCATACAGGTTAGTAAATCTGTACCTGAACCGGCCGACAAAGTGTTCATCTATAACAAGACAAGGACGTTTGTGCAGCAGAGATGCCTGATTCGAGGGCGAAGCTCCGAAATGCACACAGCATGGTAAGTTTATTATTTGTAAGATCATTCGAAAGTTTGCTGTCTCTGTTGGGTCAACTGATTTGTATAACAATGTCACCTTGCTTCGCGTCCAATTAGAAGGTGGTATGCCGCTTTTCATTACCCTGGTGAATGATGTGCAAGTCCAGCATACCGTAAAATACACTCCATCTGATTCACCATTCAAAAAACAGGTCGAACAATTCAAGCTCTTCATTCATACAAAGTATATTGAAGTGATCAGTTTCTTGTGTCATTGAAGATTCAACCATCCATCGAGCTGATACTTCAAGCATCAACAAATAAGTAAGTAAGGAAATATAGCACAATTTAAGAGAGAATTGGAAACTGTTGAATGGAACAAGGTTTTATGTGAAACAGATCTCAAAGCAGACTGAGACAAGACAAAGCAGACAAGAGTGGAATGTCAAACTTGTGGGTTGAGGATACCCCCTTGAACCTTGGTTGGGTTAAGTCAGCTTTGGAACTTAGATTAAACGATATTGATTTGCAAAACTGGAATAATGAAGTTTATAGAAACCGTCTATGCTTAAATTATAGGCTTTTTAAACAGGAAGGTGGTTTGGAGAGTTATTTGTTGAAATTGGACGTATGTGATAGGATACCTCTTTGTAAGTTTCGTTGTGGAAGTGGGGTCCGTTATCGATGCTAGTGATGTCCGCGTCTCACCATCAACGCAGGGAGTGGTGGACTCAGTAGCTGGGCTGAAGGGAAAAGTATCGAGAATGCTTCGTCAGATGGAGGAGGCGGAATTGTCAGACTCTGAATCAGACGATGCTGACGAATCAGCCACCTCCGATCCCCAAAAGATAAAAGTGGGGAAGGACATCCCTGCCCTGGAGATAAATAATATTCTGCCAGGCAACCTGGTTAATGTCGAAGAGACCAGCTCCTCTTCATATTTTTCGGGACAAACCAAACTGATACAAGAACAAAAACTAGATGGAATTCGACTGCGCGCAGTCGAAAATGATGCCTCCGTCATAGAGCAATTTTACAAACCGAAACGGAAGAAATTTTTCAAATTCAAGTTCAATTGTAATCCATTAACATGTTCTCAGAATATCGTGATTACAAGCAATTTCTCATATACATATATGACCCTTTGATCTTTGACCTCATGACCCTAAAATCTACTCAGTTCATTGGCTCTGCAAGATTTCCTGAGTTAAATAGTAATCCATCTGTCAGTTCTAATGAGAATGCGTCCACAAGCTATTTTTGCATACATAATGAGCCCATGACCTTTGATCTTATGAACCATTCATTGGCTCTGCAAGATACATAAATGATCTAAGTTTGGCAGGAATCCATCAATCTGTTCTAATGATAATACGATCACAAGCTATTTTTGCATACATAATGAGCCGCATGACCTTGACCTTTACCTCATGACCCCAAAATCTAATCAGTTCATCAGCTCTGCAAGTAACATACATGACCTAAGTTTGGCAGGAATCCATCAATCGGTTCTTGAGATAAGGCGATCACGAGCTGTTTTTGCATACACAATGTGCGCTGTGACCTTTGACTTCGTGACCCCAAAATCTAATCAGTTCATTGGCTTTGCAAGATACATACATGACCAAAGTTTGGCAGGAATCCATCAATCGGTTCTTCAGATAACGCGATCACGAGCTGTTTTTGCATACACAATGTGCGCTGTGACCTTTGACTTCGTGACCCCAAAATCTAATCAGTTCATTGGCTTTGCAAGATACATACATGACCAAAGTTTGGCAGGAATCCATCAATCGGTTCTTCAGATAACGCGATCACAAGCTGTTTTTGCATACATAATGAGCCCTGTGACCTTTGACCCCAAAATCTAATCAGTTCATCAGCTCTGCAAGATACATACATGACCAAAGTTTGGCAGGAATCCATCAATCAGTTCTTCAGATAACGCGATCACGAGAACGGGACGTACGTACAGACGTACGTACGGACGGACAACCCGAAAACATAATGCCTCCGGCTACTTCGTAACGGAGGCATAAAAAAGGCCTTTTTAGGTAAGAAAAAGGAGCCCTTTTGATACATATTGCTTGTTATTTCTTAAATGGGAGGTTTCATGGCGACCGAGCCGAGCGGGGAAATTTTTGGGTCTGAAAAGACACAGGGCCTAGCTACTATGAAGTTAAAAGGGGCACTTTTAAAATTCTTAGCATGGGAAGTGCCCTTTTTAAGAAGTTTTAAAAGTCCATTTCAAGTATAAAATGGTCCTTTTAGGTAAGAAAAGGGGGCACTTTTCATACATACTGCTTGGTAGTTGTTAAATCTGAGGTCGCATGGCGACCAAGCCGAGCAGGAAAATTTTGGGTTAGAAAAGACATACTATGAAGTAAAAAGGGGCACTTGATAGTGCCAATGTTCATGGTTGAATGATTTAAGAAGTGAAAGTGCCCCTTTTAAGAAGTTTAAAAAGTCCCTCTTAAGTATAAAAAGGGCCCTTTGAGGTTCGAACAAGGGGCACTTTTTAGTATTGAAAAGGGGCACTTTTAGGGTGCTTGAAAAATGGGGGGGGGGGGGCACTGTGCCCCCCCCCCCACTGCTCCCCCGTTTTCGCCGCCCCTGCTAATAGACATTATGTATGAGCAGTTTATACAGTCTTTCTTCTCTGTTTGCTCCATTGTCAGATTTGCGTTTTATCGTCGTTTGAGGTGATGGGTTACATACATGTACATGTACATGTATGACTTTGATGGCCTTATGGTCTAATTATACATAATAATATTAATATCCTTGAAGTAACTGTCCAAATGATAGTAGAGCAGTGGGTAGTAGACCAAATGGTAGGGCATCAAATGGTCAATACACCTAACAGATGTAGACCAAATGGTTAACATACAACCGGTCAGTAGAATAATCAATTGTAGACCAAATGGTCAGTAGACCAATTGATAGTAGATGAAATTATTAATAATCTATCTGCATTGTAGACCAAATGGTTATTAAAGCAAAGTGGTGAGTTGTACAATCGGTAATGCATGGACCACATGGAAGAAGACTTAATAAACCTAATGGAAGTGAACCAAATGACAATAGACCAAATGGCAGTAGGCCAAATAGACCAAACGGTCAACTCCTTGATTGCACTTTGCACACCCAGTTCAATAGTGTAGATCATTATTGGCATACATGTACACACTCAATGCAAAATAGGATATGCAAATTTAGGATAAAAGAGTACAGCATATATGCAAAGTACGATTGAACTAACACTTTATTTACATATCATGTCAAATTGACACCTTATTTAGATGTATATATGCAAATAAGGTGACAAAGTGATCCTACTTTACATACTGTCATTTGGACGCTGTTTTGCATAGAGTGGAATGTGTTGATGTATGTTAAAGCGTAAACAACAATGTACATATACATATTTGTGATACATTTCAACCTGGAATGTTCAGAGTACATGTAAACAACCTGGAAAGTTCACAGAGTTCATCTTTAAAGGATGAATTTGCTTTTTGTGTTAATAATAACAACATTAATGAATACAAGTTTTGGTTTTCCATTAGGAGGTAAACAATGTAGGAGACAGGAATCATCCTTAGCTAGGGGGTATGGGGCAGGCAGCCCCCTATCTTGGTATCATAAAGGAACTGCTTTCTTTGTAAAAGGAATAATGTCGACAGTTGTATTATTTGTGGGAAAAATCATGAAATTAATAAATTTAATTGAATATGTTAAAGGCTCTTTTGAGATTTCCAGAGAATTTTGTTTTCCATGTTATTTTCAGGGGATGATATACTGTAGCCTTGAGCTTGCATTTTGTCTGCTACATGTACGTGTATATTTGACATTAAACTGCATACAAATTTTTGTTTAGACTTTACTATATGGATTTGAAACATATCAGTGTCTTAGGGTACACGAATACCGCAATATTGCCGATGCATATCGGTAAGCGTTTTATCGTAACCCTTGTTCAAATACGCCACAAAATACGGTAATTAATACCGCAATATTAGGGTATTTTGATATGAACGGGTGTCCTATCAGCAAAATTAGTGTAAAATAGGAGGAACCTCAATATAGTATTATTGACACCTGTTTATATGTACATGTAGGACCCTTGAATAGATGACAAAATCCCTTTTTGTATCACATAAGAATTATTGAATCATCATTAATTTCAATTTGACAACTGTAATGAAAATGGAATTGAATGTCAGAGAATGACCATTTATTGGGAGCAATCGTTAAAAAGTTATGCCCTTCTGATTTAGAGGGATTTAGTTTGCTGTTGAATTTATTTACCAGGAAGAGTACCATAAAAACATATATTTCAACTGAAATTCAGATAACATGTCGATATCACTTCTTTTTTTTTTTGAGGAGGGGGGGGGGGGGTTAAATAAAGTTGTTAACATAGTACTTAGGAAATATTGAAATAAGTTATTCCACCATCTCTTACAATATTATTTGTTTTAATATTCAGGACAAGATGGAAATTATCCTGAAAGCAATGCTCATCAGAGGAGACTGTTATACAATGGAAGTTGACAAGATCCTAGATGTGGGAGCAATTGAGCAAATCAATGTTAAGGCCGAGAGAATTGTTCAACTAACAGAACATATTGAGATGAAACTAAAATATCTGTCAAATGAGGTAAGGAGTTGAGGGCAGAGATGAAGCAGATGAAGCCACAGAAGTAAAAAAAAAAAAAAATGATTGTATAGTAATAAAAAAAATCTATTAAAGACATAGCATAACATTGTAGGCATATAGTTGTAAAAAAAAATCAAAGTCCAGAAGAAATATGTATATGGATAGCTTAATATTTACTAAAAATAGCCCAGTTAAGTACGGGTTAAGTAACTGAACAAATTTCAAGTGGTTCTTGACATATCATGACAAGTCCTATACATGTAGTCTGAATTTTTCAAGTTGACCTCTATGACCTTTGACATACATGTACTCCAAAATCGAATCTGATCGTTTTCCTATGGTGATATATATACTATCCTTAAGTTTGAAGTTTAAAATCTCAAATGGTTCTTGAGATATCGCGATAACGAGCTGAAGACATGGAATTTCACAAGTTGACCTCTGTGACCCTTGACCTACGTGCTCCAAAATCTAAACAGATCGTCTTCCTATGGTGATACATACTATCATTAAGTTTGAAGTGAAAATTCTCCAGTGGTTCTTGAGATATCGCGATAACGATCTCAATGTATGGAATTTCATAAGTTGACCTCTGTGACCCTTGACCTTTGACCTACGTGCTCCAAAATCTAATCAGATCGTCTTCCTATGGTGATACATACTATCCTTAAGTTTGAAGTTTTTACAACTCCAGTGGTTCTTGAGATATCATGATAACAATCTCAATGTAGGGAATTTCATAAGTTGACCTCTATGACCCTTGACCTTTGACCTACGTGCTCCAAAATGTAATCAGATTGTTTTCCTATAGTGATACACACTATCACTAAGTTTGAAGTTTAAATCTCCAGTGGTTCTTGAGATATCATGATAACAATCTCAATGTATGGAATTTCATAAGTTGACCTCTGTGACCCTTGACCTTTGACATACATGCTCCAAAATCTAATCAGATCGTCTTCCTATGGTGATACATACTATCCTTAAGTTTGAAGTTTAAATCTCAAATGGTTCTTGAGATATCGCGCTAACAAACTCAATACAAGGAATTTCATAAGTTGACCTGTGACCTGTGACCTTTGACCTACGTACTCCAAAATCTAATCAGATCGTCTTCCTATGGTGATAAATACTATTCCCGAGTCTTAAGTTTAAATCTTAAATGGTTCTTGAGATATTGTGATAACGGTGAAACGGGACGGACGTACGGACGGACAACCCGAAAACATGATGCCTCCGGCACCACCTTCGGTGGCGGAGGCATAACAAAGAAAGTATAACATGGTGGTATAGAGAGGGCCATGATTGGTCAAGTTAATTCGATTGTGGAAACCACAACGAAGCGAGTAATGTTTTATTGTCATGTTTGCATTAGGATTACAATGTTTTGAGTTTGTTATACTTGCCATTTATATGTCACTTACAATATATACCTCACGTTCAAGTTGTGACATGTATACGGTATATTGTATTTGTTAGATAGTAGGAGAAAAGAAGAGGGTTATGTTTTATCTTAACTTGGCTCTGCATATATTTTTTATGAAAAGATTTACATGTACACCTTGATACACCTGATGCATTGTGTTTTAGTCCATGTATTTTCCATTTTTGTGGGTATAGACTGGTTTTCGCAACTGTGGAAAAAGGCGCCTAAGACCGCCCACAAATATCTCAGTGCTCTGAAGAAGTTCATCAAATACATGATGACTGAACGAGACTATGAAGCGTTGCCCATGGATCTGCTACAAAAATGTCTGATCAGGACCGAGGAGTTTATGAGAAGTCTGGCAGGTCCGATTGAGATCAGGGAAAACCTGCTTGTTGGTGAGTATAGAATAGGTTCGAAACTGTGGAAAAAGGCGCCTAAGACCACCCACAAATATCTCAGCGCTCTGAAGAAGTTCATCAAATACATGATGACAGAACTAGACTACGAAGCGTTGCCAATGGACCTGCTACAAAAATGTCTGATGAGGACCGAGGAGTTTATGAAAAGTCTGGCAGGACCGATTAAGATCGGGGGAAACCTGCTGAAATCAAACATTAGGATGACAGAGCTGGACTACGAAGCGTTGCCCATGGACCTGCTACAAAAGTGTCTGATGAGGACCAAGGAGTTCATGAGAAGTCTGGAAGGATGGATTAAGATCGGGGGAAACCTGCTGAAATCAAAGCACGAGATGACGAAGAACATGAGGAGGAAGAGGAAGAGGAAGTCTCCAATGATGACCCCCGCAAGGAGGCGAAGTACCTTATCCAAGGTCAAAAGTGTATCGTCTATGTATCTATGATTTTGCAATTGCTACAACTAATATACGGCTAAAGCGGCTGCGTCAGAGATCTTCTCTACACTGTGCATGGGAGGGGCTGCTGTGTTAGTCAAGGGGCACTGTGCTAGTCAAGTGGCAATGCAGTGGGGGCCATGCTGGTGGTAAGTGGTGGTCGCAGCCCAAGTTTAAAGGTGTGTATGCTGGTAATTTACATATGGCTTCTGCCCTCATCATGTCCGGAAATAACTTTTCTAAGATCCATCTCATGACCAAGTTTTTTAAGCTACACTTTTTTTCAGAGTCCAGTTTTTATAGATATCAACGTTTGTTTATTGCCCCTGCAGTAGCAAAGTACTGGTCAGACATGCAGAGAGACCAAATACATGATCTTCAGGAAACGTCTGTTATTATAGCAGGTGATGGGCGCAATGATCTACCGGGCCATTCGGCACAGTATTGTACATACAGTTTTTTTAGATGCGTCGTCTGGACGAATTTTACACGTAGAGGTGGTAGATGTGAGAGAGGCAGCTGGCAAGAGTACCAATGTGGAGAGGATCGGTTTTGAGAGAGGCATGTCATTTCTCGCTGGCAAGCTGGATGTCAAGACGATGGTGACAGATGCTCATCCACAGATTATGGCTGTGATGAAGCGATGCGAGAAGTATGAGGGCATAGGACACCAGATTGATGTCAGGCATGGTGGCAAGAATCTGACAAAGAGACTTGTCAAGGTTTCATCAAAGAAGAGGTGCAAACCTCTGATGCCTTGGGTGCCAGCCATTAAGAACCATTTCCGGTATGCATCCAAGGCATGTGGAGGGGATCGATGCAGACACTCTGTCTGTGTGTCTGTCTGGCCAGCATATTGCACCACGTGTGCAATGAGCATGAGTGGGAGCTGCAAGCCAATGGCAGTCCAGGCAAGTGCAACCATGGTCCTCTAACAGAAGATGCCGAGAGGAAGCCCTGGCTGGAGAAGGATTCTGTTCCTCATAGGACACACAGAGTTTTGTTTGTTACCCGCTTCAGAAACACTCTCCCATACTACACTGGTTTTCTTCATACTAAAAAGTTGGAGAGCTTCCACAGCCATCTATTGATGTATTGTTCCAAAAGGCATGCTTTTAAGTATATTGGATACTCTACAAGAAACCTCCTTGCATCGATGGACCACAAAAGCCATCTGGATTGTAAAATTGTTAGATCCTAAAGGAGTGACCAAGCTGTGTACTCACCTCTGCAGCATTTGAGGTAACTCTGCAGTATGACAAGCAGAGGGTATGCCATCTCTTCTCTACCGCCCTTGCTAAACCTGGTCTCAATCACTTTATCCTCCTCCTCCTCCTCCTCAAAGGAAGTGACAATTCCACCTTTCCTTGACAAATTACCTTCAGGGAAGAGAAATAGTATACCAAGACCATGCCCAATATGTAATTAATTACGAAACGTGTAGTGATTAAAAATCAAGATCACTGATTAAATAATATCAGACAACCCAACATTGCTTAAGTATTGGGTTGGGTTTGTAGATGCATGTACACTGTAGTAGCATGATTTAGCTTAATAATTGAAAAAAATAAACAGAGTAGATATTATAATGAATTAGAATTGGTTCTTGGTTCACTGACAATTGCATCTTTCCATGACAAATTACCTTCAGGGAAGAGGAATCGCATACGAAGACGATGTCCAATACGTCAAAAGAAACATCAGATATATGTCAAAACATCTAGGAAGAAAACACAAACTAAATGGAGAAGAACGATGGAAATACATGATCCAGGTATGCTCGACCACATGATAAACTTTAACAAAACCATATGTCTGTTAATATGGATGGACACAACTAACCACTGTTGAACTGGAAGTACATGTAGATGCCTCAAATCCCTGCAAAGGTTCTAATTAAGAAACTACTTTGTGGATCCACTCAACAACTTCTCTGCAACCGTTTGCAGATTGCTGGGTTAAGAATGGAGGAGGCAAAGGACTTCTTCAGTGTGTTACGTCTTGCTTTACGTTCTACATCATCCTCAAGAACGGACACAAGGAAGTGTAAAGACAGCAGGTCTATGTGCCATGTTGGTGACAACATATTTTACTATTTAAATGTTATAACTGCATAATTAGTATTATGTATTATGTATTATTACACAAGTATTTGAAATTAGTTGTTTAGTTCATTAGAATCAGTAATTAATATAAAGATTGCTAAAAGTATTGATTTCTTTATTCTTGTATGTATTTACAATTTGTAAACTAAATTGTATGAGTCTCTGGACTTTTTATTCAGTATGTTTTTATTTACAATAAACCAAAATTGAATTTTATCAGGTGAAGCGCTGTTATCCAGGTTATCTTTTGATGGTGAACTATTTTGAGTGTTTGCTACAGATTGGATGAGATTCCGTTCTATAGGAAAGTCCCTAGAACTTGGATGATGTAGATGTTGGATGTTCTTGAGGCAACTGTAGACTACCGAGGCTTCTAAACAACTACTGCTGCACTTTTTCAAGGTGTCATGGAAAAGGTCATGAAAAAACTGTGGTGGTGGTTTGTGATTTGTTGTAGTGAATTTTGTTATCAGGTTCACCGCTGCCTGAGTGAATTCCTCCTCATGGCAGGCATACACTGTGTTACGCTTGTCCTGGCTGAAGGGCTTACTGATACACTGACTGTGCTGATAATTCCTCACAGACAGATCGCTTGCTTTAGAATCTCCTGAAGAAATTGCAAGATCTCTCCTTTGGCGAGATCTTGAAGGATGCATCCTCAATGAAGATTAATGCAGATGAAGATGAAGAAACCTCTGCTAACTAGTACTAAGGTAAATTCAGCAAAACAAATTCATGGTGACCTACTACCCAAATTCTTAATTTTGATGTGGATTTGTGAATTTTGATATTTGGAATCTTCTCATAGTTTATGAATTTCAAAGTTTAAATTTATCCAATGTACAGAAAGCCAGTGCTTACTGTCAATGAATATACTTGTAACTTTGCCACCCAATAGATATTAGCAGTCCTCAAGTTTAGGTGACATATTCTTTTTGTCATGACTCTTCTTTGATATCTGATCTAATGGTCTAATTCAAATTTTCACAAAGTTTCAATTAATTATCATTGATGTAACAGTCACTATACATTTGTAAATAATTTGAAAGTTTAATAAGAGATCAATATTATTGATATTCTTGCATAAAATTTGTATAAATGTGACTTGCAATACTCCACTGTGTGATTTCAGGTTATACTATTTTGTTGAGAAAAGAGCAAAAACTGGAGGTGAAAGGATCTTCACAGGAAGCGAAACAGCTGTTGCTTTCACGAGGTGTGCCCAAGTTCATCGAAACCTTAGGGAATCATCATTGATATGGAGATGTAAAGACTGAAGCATAACTGGCAATCTGATAGAGATGAACATGAAGAGATGTCTTGTTCATCAGGAGAGTTGTCTGCACCAACCTCAACCACCCAATCCTTGCATTCATCCGGCAAGTCATGGAAACCACAGTCCCAACAGATCTCACTTGCACCGAAGGTTGCTGTCAGCAAAACTGTCCTTCAAAACTGAAATTTAAGTGATTACAGGAAGTATACTTGCGACCTGATGCTTGCTGTGTTTGGGAGGCAGATGCTCATCTACTCTTCGCTGACTGGAGCCAAGACTGTGGCAGGCTATGCCAAGCCTCCACTAGACAGTGAAAAGATAGTTTGTATCAGGTTGGTTGATTCAAACTTTGAATTTCATGAAAGGACCTTACACATTAATTACATTGTGTTAGAACTTGCAAAGGAGCAAACTCTGAAGAGAATGACCAATGTAAATCTGTGAAAGTACATGGCTACCCTGGCACAAGTGCTTAACCTCAAAGTTAACAAAATGGTTCAGGTACACCGCCATCTAGGCCACTCAAAAACAGTGCACATGGAGCACTATAGACAGATGTCTCCCCACCTTGAAAGGGCCGGTGCAAGTAGGTTAAATCCTTCTCATGCAGGATTTGAACATCAAAAGAACAGCATTGGAAAGAAATTACAATGCACAAATTTCTGGGGATCTTCAAGGGAAGCAGATTATTCAGGAGAAGGCTTCAAGGGAAAAGCTGCAGCAACAGCATTTGTTTTTGCAAGGGTGCAAGTAGGTAAAATCCTTCTTATGCAGAATCTATACATCCAAGCGAACAACATTGGGAAGAAATTGCAATATCTCTCCTTTGGCAAGATCTTGAAGGATGCGTCACCAACAAAGATTAATGCAGATGAAGATGAAGAAACCTCTGCTAGTGCTATGAAGGCAAATTCAGCAAAACAAAGCCATGGTGACCTACTACCCCCAAAACAGATGTAAAAATGTAGAGATTTATTGAATCTGATGTTTGTAATATAATCAAACAAATTAGCTTTCTGTATTATTATAACATCAATATAAAATAGCACAAATGAGATGCACGTCCGCATTGAACGGTTAATGATACTGGCATCCATTCTGTCCTCTCACAAAAAGAACGTTACTTGCACTGTGTACTTTCTTGGATGAAAGTTGGATCAATAGGGATATCAGTTCACACCGTGCCAGATTGCCGCTTAAAATTGTATATGTTATTGTCTTCAAATTTCTGAGGCGACAATCTGGCGTCACAAGTAAATAAATTTGTCTCTCGACAACTGCTGACTTCTTGCTCTGTATTCTGTCAAGTAGCGTTTATAAGGTATCTTTAAAAACCAAAACTTAAAGAGATTATTTAACTAGCTTCTTCCGACTCCAAAATCTACGGTATCTTCAAATGACCTTCAATAAAAAGAAAAAATTAAATAGAAATACAAAATAAGGTTTGTTCAACAAACCAAAAGTGTTTTGTACTGTGTACAATTTTGTAATGATATTTCCTTTAAGTGTTCATTATTAATTAAAAACATTACTTATTTTCTTTTGTTTGGACCTGCAGTCAGAACAGGAATCACAATCAACGCAGCAAAGCGAAGCGGATCCAATAGTAGTCGAGGAGATTAACGAGATTGACAACAAGTTATTTGAGGCAGTCTGTGTAGCAGCTGAAATGGCAGGGCAGTCTCATTATTGATGACGATCTCAAAGATCTTGATGAAGATCTGAGAATGTTGATAAAGCTCCTGAAGTTGAACGGCCTGCTGGTGAAAAGCGAAATCAAAATAAAAGGAATTGATGAATAAAGCTTGTCCAGTGTCACGATGTTCATGGACTTGAATTGAAGAAGTACCTCTCTGCTAACTTTGCAACGAAAGTAACAACTGGTAGAAAGGAATGCCAGAAGGCAATTGGGGCAAGCAAACAGAATGGTGGAACACTTCAGCATCGTCATTGGCATCTGATAGTCAAAAATATGTCAGCTCTACTTTGGCCCCTGCAAAAGTAAAGTGGACTTCATGCAGCAATGTGCAGCAAAAACCATCATTTGTTTTCCACTTTCAATATTCTTTACAGGAATTTACTGTAAAAACCTTTTATTTATTTCATACTCATAGAAAAACACACAAAGTATACACAAATAAACCTTAACAATTTCGAAATATTCACAGTTTTGCTTTAGACATATCTCAACCGCCTCAAAAAAGACATTTTTACAGTTTTATATTGATAGGACAAGACCGCAGCCATTTATTTCACTAATTGGAGGATCAAGGAACAAGCCACTTCAAACCTTTGTTATTCTAGAGAGACATGGGATCTTATTTCCAACAGTTACTAAGGACATAGACTACGGTATGCATTCAAAGTACGTTATAAAATGGGTAGAAGAATCCCTTCATATACCCAAAGTTTGAATACCAATTCCGTATTTAAAAAAAAAAAAGTTTGAAATATAAACAACAGGCCCCTCAAAATAAAAATAAAATAAAAAGGGGCACACGCGCACATGAAATCGTCAGGATCTTACAAGAGAGCTAGTAGGCAGGGCTTATGAAGCCAATTCGAGAGAGAGAGAGAGAGAGAGAGAGAGAGAGGCAGTGGAAAAAAGAAAAAAAAACAGGATCACACAAGAATGCGTATTGTGTGGTCAGGAAACATCCAGAATGTCTCAGCATTTTCAGAGGCAGCATCCAGGGATCGGTGATGCCGAGAAGAAGGCGGCTAGAATCAGAATAATTCAGAGGTCTCTATTTTCGTACCTCCATTCCCAAATTGTGCCAAAGGCATAGTGTGTTCACTTTTCAGGGTGACTGTTCATCTGATTGTGGGTTTTGCGTGTTCGGGCCTTGCGTGTAGCTCAACTGCCGGCAGGGGGCTGGTGGCTAAAGAGTGAAATAAAATAAAGCCAGCAATTAACGCAGGTTATGAGACTGAGAGTGTGACTGAGAGGGAGTGTGTTTCCCTTTAGTCTTTTACAGTAAGATCTTAGTCGGATAGACCTGGATCTGGTCCAAGTGTATTAATTCCAAGTGAAGGGAGTGTTATTCCTTTCACAGATAATTGGACTGGTCCTGGACTAGACCTGGATCTGCTCTGGGTTTATTAATGCCAAGTGAAGGGAGTGTTATTCCCTTCACAGATAATTGGACTGGTCCTGGACGGGTTGTGAGACGAAAGACAATGAAGAGCCACTGGGCACAAAAATGGATCTTAAAAAGAGACAAGCATATACCTTGCTAGAAATGGATTTTGAACCCCTTCAGGACAACGAGATTTACCACACATTAGGATACAATGCAGTGGCCACAAGCTAAAACAAATCAAATCTAAATATGCAGACCGCATGGGATGTTGTTTCCAACAGTTAATACTGTAAGGCCATAGACTATGCATTCAAAGTAAGTTATAAAATGGGTAGAAAAATCCCTTTATATGTACCCAAGATTCAAATACCAATTCCGTCTATTCTTTTAAATAGTTTGAAATTAAAACAACAAGACCCACACAAATAACAAAGGAAGCGGCACACGCATGTGAAATCGTCAGGATCTTACAAGAGAACAAGTAGGCAGGGCTTATGAAGCCAATTCTCGAGAGGGAGGCAGTGGAGAAAAAAAAAAAAAAAAAAAACAGGATCACACGAGAATGTGTGCTGTGTGGTCTGGAAACATCCAGGATGTCTCAGCATTTCAAGAGGCAGCATCCAGGGATCTATGATGCCGAGAAGGCGGCGGCTAGAATCAGAATGATTCAGAGGTCTCTATTTTCGTGCCTCCATTCCCAAATTGTGCCAAAGTCATAGTGTGTTCACTTTGTAAGGTGTCTGTTCATTTGAATGTGGGTTTTGCGTGTTTGGGCCTTGCATGTAGCTCACCTGCCTGCTCCTGCCGGCTCCTGCCGCCAGGGGGCTGGTGGCTAAAGAGTGAAATAAAATAAAGCCAGCAATTAACGCAGGTTATGAGACCGAGAGTGTGATATGCATAGAGTGTGATTGAGAGGGAGTGTGTTTCCCTTTAATCTTTTACAGTAAGATCTTAGTCGGTTAGACCTGGATCTGGTCCAAGTGTATTAATTCCAAGTCAAGGGAGTGTTATTCCTTTCACAGATAATTGGACTGGTCCTGGACGGGGTTGTGAGACGAAAGACAATGAAGAACCACTGGGCACAAAAATGGATCTTGAAAAGAGACAAGCATATACCTTGCTAGAAATGGATTTTGAATCCCTTCAGGACAACGTGATTTACCACACATTAGGATACAATGCAGTGGCCACAAGCTAAAACAAATCAAATCTAAATATGCAGACCGCATGGGATCTTGTTTCCAACAGTTAATACTATAAGGCCATAGACTATGCATTCAAAGTATGTTATAAAATGGGTAGAAGAATTCCTTCATAAACCCAAAGTTCGAATACCAATTCCGTCTATTTCTTTAATATTTCTTTAATAGTTAGATATTAAAACAACAGGCCCCTCAAAATAAAAAATAAAAAACAAATTCCCAACATTTCCAGAGGCAGCATCCAGGGATCTGTGGTGCCGAGAAGAAGGCTGCTAGAATCAGAATGATTCAGAGGTCTCTATGTTCATGCCTCCATTCCCAAATTGACTTGGGTGTCACTATTTCTAGCGGTGGCAAGTATAAATGTATGTACGGTACCATGTAGGAATGTTAGTTTTATGCTACTCTTACTTTATATAGTGATGTAATTTTATAGGAGGGATATTGATAAACTATAGTGTCTTTCTGTTTGGTCAGCCAAAGGTATACATGTATGTCAAAGGTGAAGTGTCGTTGTAATTTGCATGATTTGGCATTTTTTATGTATAATTTCAGCTGTTTTAACTACCCGGTAGCATCAAATGTTGATAAGGTGGTTATGTATTGATAGTGTTATCTTACTGCAAAGTAAATGTGCTCATTTGCAATGGTCAAAGGTCAAGGATAATTCCATTGAAAAGCATGATCAAACAGAAAGTTCATCACCGGCCATACCAAGGGTCAATGCCGGTTGGGAGCATGTGCTGCAGCAGGTGAGACAATGTATGTTTCTGTTTGCTTGCAGCCAACCCATCTCCCATAAGGACATCACTCCAATACTCAAGGTATGTCCAATATGTGACCTTCCGGTCCAGAGGCTGGACAATCATCTAGCAACGACCCATGACATTCCAAGAAAGTCAGCTAAAATGAGGTCTATTCTGAATAGGCCTCATAAGACTCAAACAAAAGGTTAAGTTTCCAAAAATTCACTGTATATCTGGTTGAATTGATATTATCTTGAATGTGATGAACTTTAAAACATTATTTCTTTTGGGTAGTGACCCTGATACAGATACATGGAGAAAAGAAGATGAAGGAGGAGGAGGTATTATCAGAGGTTGATTTACAGAACGCTGCAGGTAATATAAAGCAGTACAAATAGAGGAGGTGCAAAAGCACGGGTGGAAACTAGATCCAGTTATGGCTTCACATTTGTTCAAATAGATACCCCTTAGAGAGGTCCAACAAGAAGGTTGCATTAAAAGAGAATTCACGTTTGAAGTTCAGGTGAGCGTTAAACTCCCTGGGGCTCTCAATTATTATTATCTTTTTTTGGGGGGGGGGGGGGGGGTCACATGTGCAAGATGCATGCTTTGATGTATACTAATCTTTTATTTCAGCGCTGGGTCTGGGCCTTCAGAGCTACGTCTTGGATCATGGTTAATACCAATAACGGCTTGGAGCGCCAAAATGGTATATTCAAGTACAAGTATCTCGAACAGCGCAAGGACCAATCAATATCTGGCATGGTGTCCATTCTGGTAATGGAATATTTGACTACTATGGAACGCAGAGTGTAATTCTCCCGCTTTTTATCATAGAAAAGTCGAGTCATCAATGGCATTGAAGTCCCTGTGTGCATCATCAGAGATCCTGCCTACCCCTGAAGAAGTGGCTGATGAAAGGTTTCATAAACAACAACAACGTCACCCAGCAGCAACAGTGTTTCAACTTCCGGTTGAGCTCAGCTCATATGGTTGTTGAGAATGCATTTGGTAGATTGAAAGGACGTTGGAGAAGGCTCCTGAAAAGAAACATGACCCCAGCCGGCAGAGCTTACCTTTATAAGTTTGAAGAAGGAGAACTGGACATGTTGGCAGATAAATTTCTCTGAAATAAGAAGTAAAACACAATTGTGTTCCAGGACAAAAACCTGTAAATATTTACCATGGTTTCAGAAATATGAATGTCTGTGTAAATGTTATAACACATAATGAACAAGTTTGTGGAAGCCACTGTGCAGAAATGTAATTCTTTGCACTGAGAATAAATGACGACAAAGAGGCAAGTGAAGGGTAATGATACATTGCTACGAATTATGAACATGCAGGGACCCTACAACGGCTGCCAGGCCAAGGTGAAAGAGCGACAGCAGTTAGCACTGAACTTCCATTGTGGATCTCACATGTCGAATCTTGTGATGCAACACGGTGTCGAGGCATGTCCCATTATTCGGGATGCTGTGCAGTGGGTTCACGAGCTTGGTGTACTTTTCAATCGTTCAGGAAAGTATAAGGTAAGATTACGTGTTTTTATCTAATGTTGATTCAAAATGCTAATCATAATTCTATTCATGGTTAATTTCAGATCCTAATGATCTAAACATTTAGAAGAATGTTTGAAATAGTGCTGTAACCAAACGTTTAACCGTCCGGTATCCGACCGCCCATGGCGGATTCCGGTTTGAATTTGACGGTTTCGTTTACCCGATTTTTTTTTTTTTTTTTTTTTTTTTTTTTTTTTTTTTTTTAATTTGTGTTTTTATTGGAAAATCAAAAGAAATCACAATATTTACAAATAATTTACACATTTAGAAACAAAATCACAAAACAAAAACGGAGACTTTACTGTCGGGCATGCATTGGAACATTGACTAGGTTTCACTTTGTTTATGAATCTAATAAATCAAGTTTTGCCGACATTATAGTCATTATAAGTCAGCCCCGACTTGTGATGTTGAATTGTAGAGCAACACAATCAACTGAGAAGTTGACCCGTAAAACTATTAAGTGCCCAGCCTAAAAATAAAACAGTTCAATCAAAAGCCTCTAAATTGTAAAAATAACTCTGGCTTCACGTGACCGCGCAATGCATCGAAAGTCCCAACCATTAAACGAGGTCAATGAGACAATGACCCCAGCTCATGCCCCAGTTTTTCTTGCGCAATATTACAACAAATTTGGCGAGGCCGGGTGAAATACATAGTCTGTACTTTCAGTCACTGATAATGCGTAACCGTCCCAAACTCCAAAGACTCCAAATCACATTTTAATTTTTAAAGTTACTTACAAATTATGTTCAACTTTACAAGATAACTACGAAAAGCATGATTATGGTATTTATTGAAGAATCATATTCAAGAATGAATCAATAAACCCAGGCAAAATGTTGAGTTTCAATAAAGTTTTGAAGTTTATGTTTGTGTTTGTCTATGATTTATACTTAACTTGAGTTACGTTCATATTTTGTAAACAGCTACGTTACTGGTGTGTTAATCTGTCATGTGGAATTATCTAGTGACTAGAAATAACCCGGATCAGTAATTTTATTGAAATTGGGATCTAGGGGAAGCCTTTCTTATTTTCATCATTGATCAATTTCTAAGTCCTAATTACTAAATTAGGGGTGCATGTACGGATAATACACCGCCGAACTGTTGTTAATTCCTTAACTTGTCGACAGACAAGTCGCAGACGACAGTTTATCATTTATTATCTCTTCATAGTTTATTTGAGTGCCGTTGTTCTTGTGTTTTCACTGGCGGCCTTTTTTTAGAAGTTCGTCGGAAAATAAACTTAGAGAAGAATACGTTTCCGATTAGAATCTATAAATCAGCCGAGTGTCGATTTTTGTTTAAAAAACTGCCGATGATTATTTTGGCGGTTGTTTTTTTTCGGACGTCATTTCGTAATTTTCGTTCAAGAGTATATATTAATTTTAATGTATTAAACAAAATGATTAATGATGTAACTGTTAACTGAAGTTAGGAGTTTGAGATAACCCAGGGTATTTCGCCAGCTGATTTTGGAAGGGGGTAATCCTTTTTTGTTTAATAATATTGTAAGTCAAGTTTACTCCTGAAACAATTCTTTCATTTAATTCCGATTGTCAATAAAGAATCTAACATTCAGCCGAGTGTCGATTTTTGTTTTAAAAAGCTGCCGATTGTTTTGGCGGTTGTTTGTTTTGGACGTCATCTCGTCCAAGCGTACATATTAATTTATTAAACATAATGATTAATGATGTAGCTTTTAACTGAAATTAGGAGTTTGAGATAACCCAGAAAATTTCGCCGGCTGATTTTGGAAGGGGGTAATCCTTTTTTGTAAAATAATATTGTTTATAAGTCAAGTTTACTCCTGAAACTAGTACCTATCACTATCATCCTTTCGTTTGCGTTCGTCCACGACGGTTATAATTATATCTTTCTCGCCTTCGAATTCGAATATTACGTCAAGATGCCAAGCAAAGTTTGGCGCGTGTTTACGAAAGTTTCGTCGACTACCGTGAAATGCACTATTTGCGATCGTGTGCTGGGCTATAAGGGAGGGTCGACCGGAGCTATGTTAAATCACATGAAGACTCATCCCAACTCCATTGAAGATGACAGACAGCCGAGACTTTCATCATTCAACCGACAATGTAACCCGGATAGAGCACAGCGAATTTCTAATCTCATCGCCGATATGATCGCAAAGGATGGACTGCCCATCAACTTTGTTGAGGGCGAGGGGTTTCGAGCACTCATGCACGACGTCGAACCAGACTTCACAATCCCTAGCCGACAAACTGTGATGAGAATTCTTGAACTAAAGTTTCTAGAACAGAAGACCAAAATTAAGCACTGGATGAGCGGATGTGAACACATCGCAATAACGACCGACTGCTGGACAAGCTTGGGCCAGGAAGGATTTATGACCGTGACCGCACACGGCATCGATAACGAATGGATCAAGAGAAGTTTCGTTCTCAACACCAGCCCTGTGGCGAGCCTCGACGACAACGATGACGACAACGATCCCCCACTCCCACAGCGGCATACTTCCCAAGCGCTAAAGTCGCAACTCAGAGAAGTTGCTCAAACCTGGGAGATAAACAATAAAGTGTGTGGGGTTGTGCACGACAACGCAGCCAACGTCAGGGTGATTGGCGAGGCCGTGGGAGCACCGGACGTTCCTTGCACAGCTCATACCCTCCAACTCTGTGTGAATGCTGGCTTGAACTCGAACGGCCAGTTACAAAGAGTCATTGGAGCCGTGAGTCGCTTGGTAGGGCACTTCAAACACTCTGTGGTGGCATCACAAGCTCTAACTGCCAAGCAAGACCAGCATAACTTGCCAAAACATCGCCTAATCCAATCTGTCAAAACGAGATGGAATTCGGTGTACGATATGTTTGCTCGAGTTACGGAACAGCGCTGGGCCATCACAAGCGTTCTGAGCGATGAACGTTTGACGCTTCATCGTGATGCGACAACCCTGCAACTCAAGGACGAGCACTGGTCTATCGTCGACAACATGGGGAAAACACTGGAACCTTTTTTGGTAAGTACAATTGAAATTATTTTCATTAAATATATTTTAATTATCTTACAATTTTCTATTCAATTTCACAAATAAGAAATAATTAGAATGCATCAATCATATGGAATGAAATTTCAATTAACCATTCTACTGTAAATAATCATTTTTTCATTAACGATTTTATCGTATTTTTTAATATGTTAATTAATATAATATACATAAATATATTTGCTCGTAAGTATGAATTTATGAACAATTTGCAGAGATGCAAACTTGAAAAGAAACATATCAATTCCTTCGCGCTCCTTTTGGGAGATCAACCGACCCGCGCGCATTTTATATTACATGACATATGGTAAAATTCTCGACATCTTTTTACACTTTTCTTTACCATTAAAAATCGAAATTGAGAATAATATCCTCAATCGAGATATGAGAAGAAGGAAACATTTCCTTTACATTCCATGTAAAACCATGCCCTTACTTGAAAAAAAACCTCGGTCACTTTGACGTTGAACTTTACAATCCATTTAAAAAAAATTACTCTCTCATACACAATGTCAATGGATCGGTCGCACTGTGCTCGATTGCCTTTCAATAAACCAATCTTTAACTTTGCAGCAACGCGTTTTGCGTCAAATTTGTAAATCCTCAATCACAGACAATGACATATGATACGTAAGCTTTTCATACATATAAATTTCATTTTGATTGATTCATTTTTAGCTCCGTCACTTTTCATGTCAAATCATGCTTCATGTCCCATTTTAGAAGCCCGACCCAGGGTTTTGTGCCAGCTAGCCCTGTGTATGTACGTAATGCTATGCATACACATATAACTGAACATGCATAAGTACAGTACATGTACACACGCAGCGCAGCGCGTACGAGCGCACTGCACTACATTTCATTGGGTCAGTACCATTATGAAAATAGGGGAACAATGAGTGGGATGGGTTTAGTGCCGTCACAATAAACTTGCGCATTACACGCGTACGTATAATTAGAGCAATTTATGCACCCCCAAGAAATAATGAATACAGCCCGACCTCTCTACACACAGAACTGCACAGATACCGCACAGTCCGGTCAAGGCGGTACGCGTAGCGTTAAACTGCCAAATTTACAGAAATTGTGAGGAGCGCTTTTGCTATGAAAGGAATTGATATGAACTGACATTATTGCATTGGGTTTGTAAGTTGTAAGTTTGTAACTAGTGGCTAGGTCTAGCTTTAACCATTGCATTGTCTTTTTTCACTTAATAGGTAGCAACAAAGGTAATTTCCAGCGAAGAACATCCAACGGCATCAACAGTCCTTCCAATGATCACGGGACTACTTGACAACTTCCTCATCGTGGAGGAAACCGATAGCGGAATAGTCCGACAGTTCAAGGAAACAACATCAGAGCAATTGAAGAGAAGGTACCGATTATATTAAACAAAACGCAAATGCTTCATTTAATTAAAGAAAGAGAAAAAAGAGACACTATCTCATTGGAAAAATTAACAACTTATTCGATTTTTAATATCAATTGTAAAAAAAAAAAAAAAAAACCTTGTATAAAATGTTGCTATCGCAAATAAAATGACAGCACTAGACTTTAAAAAAAAAGCAACAACAACATATATAATGCTGATGCTCAAATATTACATTTCTAATTCATAAATTTTTCGTTTCATCCTTAGGTTCCATATCAAATCCGCTCGAGAGCGAGACGAGGATGACGAGATAGAAGATGTATCGGCTTTGCATCTTGCTTCAGCATTGGATCCCCGCTACTCAAACCTCACTTATCTACCACGCGCCATGAGAAACGTCGTAAAGAACAAGCTGAATGAGCTTATCCCAGAAAGAGATGACGAAGAACAGAACGCTGATGTCGAGCAACCATCAACGTCGCTTGATTTCCTTATTACGGGAAGGAGGTTTACAGCTCCGCAACAACAGCGTGACAGTGTGGAAGAAATTCATACATTCTTTGATCTGCCCGTGGTCCCCTCTACTGCTGACGCAGTTGCGTGGTGGAAAGCGAACGAAGCGTCATTTCCTCTCCTCGGCAATGTCGCAAAGAGGTTTCTAACAATACCGGCAACATCTGTCCCATCCGAGAGGGTGTTCTCCACTGCGGGCAATATAGTCACCAAGAAACGGAGCTGCCTTTTGGCCGAGAATGTGAACATGCTGATATTTCTCAAACATAACGCAAAGTCTATCCCTCTGATCTGAGAAAGGACTTAAATTGATGATGTTATTTCATAAACTACATGCTCTTTATTACTCTTGTAGTATACTTCTTAACGATAAAGATGACATCACTTTGTTATTGTTAATTTGTTACAGACTTATTCCTCACTTACCCTTTTATCCCCGTTCGTACGATATGATTCTAGTTTCTGTTATAAATAATTAAAATATGTTATTTTATGACTTATCTTTCAAAGTCTGAATATACGCTATTCATCTAAAATGTTTGAAATTTGTTGAGTTTTTTCATGGTGATGTCATTTTTAGGCAATGAGATATCACCGAATGAACAAGTTAAATTTTTGAAGTACAAACTAAAATCGATTATTACTAAAATCAACTATTAGAATCAAGGTCACAAGTTTTCACAACGCTAGTTTATTAAGCCGACACAAACTTAACTGCTGAGCGCAGATCTCTAAATGTTCTTTCGTAATAATTATCTATGCTCGGTATTTGTTATATTTCATTTTCTTGCCACATTTGCAAAAAGGGGGTAGACAACTAGGCATGTTATAATTTATAATCCTTGCCTAACACGTAGTATTGGGATAATTATTGTATCAAAACATAATGCGCCTGTAAATAGCCTGTACTGTCGAACTGTCGATTTGTTTTATTTCTTTGTCAAAGATAAATAGCCAAAACTCTGAAGTTTGGCATTTTAATCTTTGAAATGTGCGTGCTTGACTAGTCTTGTCTCCCTGTCAGTATATTTGTTGTTACCGTAATTCAATGAATAGGAGACGATTGCCATATTTAAAATTGTTAACTTTAGAGAGTTAGACACAAGGCTTATGAAAATGATGATCCATGTACTGACCTCCGAAGTCCGAATTTCAAAGTCAAAAAAAGTTATAGCATCAGCGAGGGGTCGTGGTACGGTAAATGTGTTTTCTTCGAATCACATGTCAACATCTCGCTGTTTAATATTTGGAAGGAAAACATAGGAACTTAGGAAGCACGTGAATGCCCAACTCATTTACATATGCCTTGTGTCGGCTGCTGAAATTGAATTAACAAGCAGTGATATGATTGGCTAGTCGATGTATGGATAATGTCCGCGCACACAATGCATGGAGTTTTGCGAGGGAGATCGAGAGAGAGAGAGAGATAGTGCAGTGACGATTAGAGCATGATTGGTCATGAATAATGATAAGTTGGTGCTGATTGTGAGCGATGATTGGTCGCTTACATGAGACACGATGCAGACAGCGCGGGCATGGTGCGAGAGAGAGAGAGAGAGAGAGAGAGATGTGTGCATGAGGGTACCGGGTCGGTGACGGGTCATAAAAATAAACATGATTCAGTAATATTCTTTGAAACCGCGCGCGGTGTCTAGATATTTACAAACTGAACAAGAAATAACAACCAAGTGATAAGCAGTAGTATTCAGCTTAGATTTCAGCTGGATATTTAAAAAATGAACAAGAAATGACAACCAAGTGATAAGCAGTAGTATCTGGCTTAGATTTCAGCTGGATATTTACAAACTGAACAAGAAATGACAACCAAGTGATAAGCAGTAGAATTCAGCTGTCAGGGGCGGTTTAATATTTGCAAACAGAACAGCAATAACATCGCACCGCACCGATGAGTGATTGAGTGCAATGAATGACCTAGAAACTTTATACATGGCGTGTGCTGGGTGCGTGATATACTACTATTCTTTTTTAATCAGCGGCGACCCTGGCAAAAGTGAATAATTTTCGTTTAACCGAAAACCGTCCGGTTTTGACTGGCGGTTAAACGGAATTGGAAATATCCGTGATGTTACAGCACTAGTTTGAAATAAGATAATGGAAGTTGGAGTCCAGTGTTCAAAAGAATTCTTAATCTAAATCTGGACGACCACTCGACCGTCTTTCTCAAGTAATTTGGTTAGCACTATATCACTTCTGTCTAACGCAAGTGCTATCCAAGAGACTTGTCACTTGAGAAAGATGGTCGGATGTTCGTTGAAATGTAATGGAACAATTTTCTCAGGAACTCCAGATTTTAGATTTAGATTAATTGTTCTTTTGAACAAATGAACAATGTTAACAATTATTGTTCTGGTTATTCTGGTTATATCTCTTCCGCAAGTGGCAGAATAAATTTGCATAAATCAGCATAGATTCTGTGTAGAAGTTTTAAATCCCCCTCCTAGCCCTATCATATAAAACAATCAGAATCAAAATCGGTTGAAAAATAACAAAGAAGCATTTTGAAAACTGTGGACGGAAGGACGGACGGAAGGACGGACGCCACGCCATGGCATAAGCTCATCGGGCCCTTCGGGCCGGATGAGCTAAAAAGAACTCGGTGTTGATTTCAGTCCATCAACGATTGGTCGTCACAGAAGGAGACTTGGATGGTTGTGCACCAGAACAAAGTACGGGCAATAAGTCAGGAAGAATAATTGTGCTGCTCGACCTCCCATCCCAAATTCAATCTATAGATGTCATATAGATGTGATAATTTAATTTTCTAATAAAACATTGTCCAAAGTAGAAACAGAAGACATGATCCTCCACGACTTTAAGGTACACCTGGCAGCTAAGAACGGGGGTGACAGGAATGCCGAGGAGACGGCGAGAGGGCATATGTCTCATGTCAAGAAATTTGCAGATATGGTTGGGGGGTTGTCAAACCTTGCGTCAAGATGTGATTATTTAATTTTCTAATAAAACATTGTCCTAGGTAGAAACAGAAGACATGATCCTACATGACTTTAAGGTACACCTGGCAGCTAAGAACGGGGGTGACAGGAATGCCGAGGAGACGGCAAGAGGGCATATGTCTCATGTGAAGAAATTTGCAGATATGGTTGGGGGGTTGTCAAACCTTGCGTCTAGATGTGATTATTTAATTTTCTAATAAAACATTGTCCTAAGTAGAAACAGAAGACATGATCCTACACGACTTTAAGGTACACCTGGCAGCTAAGAACGGGGGTGACCGCAACGCCGAGGAGACGGCAAGAGGGCATATGGCACATGTGAAGAAATTCGCAGACATGGTTGGGGGGTTGTCAAACCTTGTCAAAACAACAGACTCATTAACTACGTGAGTAACAATAATGATTTTTGTAGGCCCTTAAAGGTAGTTTATCCCTTTTGCAGCCAACATCGAATTCTGTAGAACTTTGCAAGAAATTATGAATATGTCATGTATGTCCTATCTGTGAAATGTAAACATTTGCAGTGTCCTAGTATTCAAATATGCAAGGAAACCTGATGACTTTCTAGACTTCACTGTCAGACACTATTGAGCGACTGACCAACTTTTTTTTTCTTTTGTAATAACATATTTGTACATGTTTCATGACTGTTCAAATATATCAAGTGAATGGCCTTTAAATGGGTTTTTAGAGAGGAAAAAGTATATGTATGTGTTGTCTGGTGGTCCCCTTTAAGTGTTTTGAAGTGTGAAATAAGCAACTGAAGTTAATATGCATATGTCTTTCACAGGCAGAGAAATCTGTGATGTCCAAACTGCTTAATACCGGTACATGTGACAAGACAGCAGGGGATCCGGAGTACTCCGGACTAAGCAGGGAACAATTAATAATAGTCATCCACCAACAGAAGCAGGAGCTGGAGAGACTGAACGGGACATTCCTGTCAGGTAAATCACACTGCATCACCCTCCCCATCCTGGCCTGACACGCCCTCCACCTCCAGTATTACCTCACCCTCCCCCTAATACGATTACCCAATCAATAATAAAGAAAAACTTTATTACCAGCCTATACATATACATGTACTTAACTGATCTCTGAGAAGTGACTAACTTTTGTTTTTAAGTGTGTAGCCCGAACATTGTTCCTAGTACGGAAGTGATTTTACACACACTACAGGCTCAGCTCTATATAGCCTGAATGGAAGTTAGAATTTCCACCAACTGGCAGCTGGGAATTTAACAGACCAGGTGATAAATAGACCAAGTGATTATAGTCTATCTATGGTAGATATGAATGCATCAGGTGTTACGGTACGCACGGTACTAGGTCTAGGCCCTACTACAGTACTGGTAGTAGTGGTACCGGTACCGTACGTGCTGTCATACACGACGTTGAAGCTTGATGCGCGTATAACGCTTGCAATCTAGCACTGTAGCAGGTCTACGCATAATTGGAAATGGAAGATCTCCGAATATTTGTGTTGAAAAAGAACATGGGGATCAAACCCCCAAGTTTGCCATAGTTACATCTTCTTGGTACATAGCAGCACTAATTCGCTCGTTCGCTCGTCATAATAAATTCCTTATTAGATCGTTTACACTAGAACACGTGCGGTTCTTTCTTATTGACTCTGGCTCGTCTGAAATTCTCGAATGGCTTCGCCATCCACTGCCCCACTACTTGATTGGCACATTTGAGGTTTTGCATCTCTAGCTGTTAAGAAGGTAGGTCCGGACGGGTTGGGTATCCGGACAAAACGGCAATTTCAAGAATTTTAGAAGCAAGATTTCAGAATTTGTTTGAATGTAATGTCAGACAATATTATAAATCACATATGCTCACAATTATTTTTGTTATTTGATCCACAGTTTTTGTGAAATTCAAAGGCAAATGAGGCGATTTTATTTGTGTTAAGTGTCCGGACACCCAACCCCCATCCTACAGGTATAATTATATATACAAAGGAGGGGGGGGGGGTAGATTGTTTCGAACTCTCTCTCTCTCTCTTTCTACAAAACAGAACAAAAGTTTTTCTAAAGTTTTGTTTATTTTTTCTTGAAAAATCTGCGGTATATTCGGGCAATGCCATTGTAAGTTTTAAAAACAGTTCATTGTTTCACACACTATTTTTACTGTCTCGGACTGTACAGATTGTGACTTCAGGTTCATTACAGGTGCCCTAACGGTTGTTAATTTTGTAATGCATACCAGAATAAAATTCAAGTACGAAAGTACTATATGAAGGTGTGCTGTTGACTTACTTGCCAGAAAGCATGATGGTACTGAGCTTGAAAAAAGAAAAAAAAGATTAGCCCTACCTATGAATTTTTACCCTGATAGCATCACACGTCATAATGACGTCTTTAATTTGTCGTAAACTGGTCAACTGGTCATACGTCGTATTATGACGTGTGATGCTATCAGGGACAATGGGTGCTGCAGAGTGAAAAACAATAAGTATATTGAAAATAAATGAAGCAATAATGTACAAAAGCAACAGATACATTTTGCCATTTTTTGTGGTTTCAGCATGTCTTTTGCTATTACACCAGAATGACAAGTAAACACTGAGTTGTTAATAAATTATTAAATTAACACAGATGTTACTTTTTTCTTTGAACACTAAATGTTGCTTCATTAAAGAAAATTCAAAACATAGTAGATTAGTAAATGCAACTGACAGAGATACATTACAACTAGCTTCAAACGGTACCATGGCTGAAACAAAGTAAAACATTAGTTTGACAACATTCAGTGATAGAAAAATTCATAACTCTGGGATACTTTGTCTGATTTTTTACATTCAAATTGCAATTTGTTTCTTAGATTACAGACTTTTTGTCACCGCTAATGACTGTTCATTTCATGGTTATTACAAAAATCCACCTGAAATGCCTAATAACATCACCCTTAGCCCATATTTTCCTTGTTTTTGTAGAAAAGATGGCTGACAGACGAATACGCGATTGCCCAATTCAAGAGTGTGCTGCAAGAGTGGTTCACCTTCCACGCCATCTGCGGGAGGTTCACAATGTCTCAAAAGAGGAATCAAAGGCAATGAGCATTAGGATGTCGCAGAGAGATGGTCAGGGAAGGAGAGGGGCAAGAGGTGAAGATAGGGCAACTTGCCCAATCCCCACTTGCCGAGCGACAACTGTTAAGGAAAAGATGAACCGGCACTTGGTCAGAGTGCACAGAAAGACAAAAGAAGGTTAGATTGAGGCAGTCTAGTTCTATTATCCCAATTTTAACAGAACTGCAGGGCTACATGTACATGCATGTACATCGGTCGTTTCAAAAAATGCCAAATGCCAAATATAGGATGGATAAATTATAAGCTCAAGAAATTTTATGAAAAAATTATTTTCTCAAGCCATCAGTTTTAAGTTCACATGTTTTAAAAAATATATGCATATTTTCATTTGTTCATGCTAATAAATCAGCATGCATTTTAACAACCAAACCAAGCAATATAAATTGTATTTGTATTACATATAAATTTGAATTGTGGAGCAGTGTGTGCAGCGCTTTGTAACCTTAAGGCGCTATATAAAATATGTTTTGATTGATTGAATTAATGCCACGACCAACAAACATTTGCTCTATTATTCACAGGTTGGCCACAGTTGAAGCCATGGAACAGCCATTTGTCCTGTCCCAACCTGCTCTGATGAAGAAGGACTGCGCCATCTAACGTGATCAGCTCCAGTGTTTTTCCATGATTGATTGTTTAAAATACAAATACATCGCTGCATTCTTCATTGTTTTTTGTTGGTCTACCTACAGGTCATGGAAGCCAGATCTGGAATGGATGAACCTCATCCACCTCCACCTCCACCACCTCCTCCACCTCATTCACCATCAACTGCAGTTTCTCTACATGAAGATCAGGCTTCCTGCAGCTTCACAGTCCCTCTAGCTCCCAAGGAAGTACTCGTACAGCATTATTCACCCCTGACCTCAATCTGCCTGCAAGGAAGTCCGTTTCCAGAGCGAAATTCAAACGGTCCCAGTAATTATTTTCTTTCTCAGTTTAGACAAGCATAAGCTCGAATATATGGCTATGGGAACAGAAAGAGTCCTTCTTTAATAATAATTGATGGAAGCGGCCAAGCAGGACCTTCCTTCTTTTCGTACAAACCACATTTACAGTAATGCAGAGAGTCCATGTAATTATTTGAACGTATAGAATTTTAAATGGTACCGCAGTAAATTCCAATTTTGGACCAGCCACTTCATGAAGTTGGCTTCTAACCTATGCAAAGCACAATTTAAAGAGAGATATAAGATTGGCATGTCTCGGTTAGGTGGATTATTATGCAGAGCATTGCAACCTCCAACTAATGTTGAATCTAGTTAAATTAATAGCTATTATTGTTTTATCCGAATTCGAAACCACAGAGGTACTACATTCTTTCCAAAGTATCAGTGAAATATCAATGAAAGGGACATAAATACACATAAGGAAATAGATCCACAAAGTCAAATCAATGATGAAACTATTGACTGGAATGCTATTGAAGATACTGATTACCCATTTTCAGAACTTTTTGATAAAACTGTAAATGAGATTAAGCCTTATAATGCCAATGTAGGTCAATTATTAAATGCATATTATCATCCAGAGTTTTTCAATGCCATCAAGAAGCATTTTGCTAAAGAAAGAACCATTCTGGTCATGTATGATGAATGGCAACCTATCACGGCAGGGTGATCAATCAAAAGAATTTTATGCAAAGTACAAACATCTCCATGATCGCATAAATTAAAAACCCCTTATTTCCAGAACATATATTTGCTGACAAACGGACACAAGGGACAATGGAAAAGAATATGCAAGAGACAAAGCAGATGATGTTGAATATTAAAAGAGTTCAACGACCTGATGAACTAGTAAGATTATAGAGGAACTTTGTTCCTATCCAACATGAATTTCACGACAATCTGAGAGTGAGGATTTATCAAAGAAAGACAAAAAATACATCGATGGCAGAAGAAACATGTTCTAAAAGCTTCTAAAGAGGATCTGCTATAAATAATATGGGTGCCTGCCCATCAGACTTTGAGCCTGAGCCTGCTTCTACAAGTTCATCCAAGAGTACTGCTGCTTTAATGAGTCTTCAATGACAATGAAGTTGGCAAAGGTCATGGTTTTGATCATGGAGATGCCCCTGATCCCAACGACGCCTCCATCATCCAATGCTTCGGAGGGTGCGGCTAGGGCGTATCCTTCCGATTCAGGGGATTTGACAAGGAGCTTTTGATTTGACTAAAAAAAAATTTTTCCTCAAATTTCTTATATTTAAAATACTAAGTGTGATTGTTATTAAGAGTTATTTAGACATTTTTTTAAAAAATTTTTTTTTTAGACATTTGTATTCTTGTTATTTTAATTTCTATTATGAATTATATTTGTTTTGTTTATGTGTATTGTGTGAATGTTTTTAATGGACTTGCTGAAAAACAGCCTTCTGGCTGATAGCAGGTGTTTTAACCGTTGATAAATAAATAAAACAAACAAACAAAGGGTCTCTCCACTCCGAGGGATTTGTCCCCCATGGAGGAGGAGACTGCGGGCGAAGAAGACCCTCATCTAGGGGCTGATCCATTTAATCGTCCTTATAGGTATTACACCGTTCGCCCAAAGAAAAAGCTCGGCAAAGGGGGTGCTAGCGCACAGCAACCCCGTAAGCCTGAGCTTCTGAGGCCGCATCCGGGTAATGCACACGCACCGCAGTCAAGGAAACCTCATATGCATTCGGGTAGGTCGCAGTATGAGCAAGGATCGCGATCTAGGGGACCTGAGATGTATTTGGGTAGGGCGCGGTATGAGCAAGGACCACTATCCAGGGCACCCGAGACACATTCGGGTGGTTCAAGTGGTACTGGGGGGAGTCGTCACTCTGGGACTAAGCGGGCTAGCGAGGATGATGGTTGGGGGGGACCCTGTAAAACTCGACCTTGTGTGATGCCGGGGTGCTTGGTTCGCCCTTCCGATGCGATAAAGATTTGAAGGGATTAAAATCCCTGTGTGCGAGTCAGACCTGGGAGTATAGGTACATGTATGTCGTGCAAGAGCATCTCGAGCGCGAGGCTCAACATTTCCTGTCAGAGATGCACTGGAGGTCTTGCTTCACTGGCGGTTGTTGGCATTTTTTACTTCCAAGTTGACCACTCCCCAGTGGAATGAGTTCCAGCGCCTTAGCCGGCGAGTCGCGGCAGCACCGCGCAGGGTTGCGGAGGAAGCTCTTTCCCGGAAGGTGAGCCCAGTGCTTCTCATGTTCGCCCCCAGGCCTCCTTTGATGCCGGGTCGGACATCCCAGAGACACAGGTTCCACCTCCTGCGAGGGAAGCACCGGAGGTAAGTCCTATGGACGTTACACCCCCGGCTTTCGGTTCCGTGCCAGCCCCTGAGACGTCTTATGCTCTAATGACTCAGAGGCCAGCTATTCCCCGGGCTTTTGATAACCACTTCCATTTGGACCGGATGGAGTCTGTTCTGAAGAAGAAGGGGATGGATTGTGTGACTGCCATTTCCTGCAGGGCCCCCAATATTCCTGTGCGTCTCTGTGGGGGGGTAATGAATTACATTGACCCTCGTCGGTTCAATGAAATTCGGCTCCCTGCAGACTAACCAGAAGTACGCGGGAACGGGGACAATTGGGTGGCGTGAGGTGGACCAGGTCGCAGACCTGGTGTGTGGGGGTCAAGTGGTGGCAATCGGGGAGATGGGGTTAGATTTCTCTGTGGTTGCTGATCGCTGGGAACCCCAGCGCCTTTTGTTGGCTGCGCAGCTTGCGATTGGGTGTACGGGTCGTGTTCTTATCCTGCACCTGAGGGGGGAGGAGTCTGATCCACTCGGAATAGCTCCTTCTCAGGAGTGTCGCAGCATACTGCGCAGATATGTAACCCGGCATCAGCGGATTCATCTCCACTGCTGTTCCTTGGGTTCCGGGGAGATTGCTGCCTGGAGAAAGGAGTACCAGCATGTTTATTTTGGATTTACTCCTATGGTAAGCCGTTTCTTAGCGGCTCAGCATGCGGCTCTGAAGAGTGTTCCCTTGGACAGGCTTCTGTTGGAGACAGACTCCCCGTATTTCCCTCCCCAGGGAGTGAATCATTCCACTCCTGCATACATCGGGGAAGTGGGGGCAATGGTGGCCTCTGCGCGGGGGGAGCCCCTGCACCAAGTACTGGAGGCTACTACCCGGAACGGTCTCCACCTGTATAAGCTCCGGTAGAGGGGATGAGGATAATTATCCCTGTAATGTCTTAAGGGGGATCATGTTAATTATCCCTGCAATGTCTTAAGGGGGATCATGTTAATTATCCCTGCAATGTCTTAAGGGGGATCATGTTAATTATCCCTGCAATGTCTTAAGGGGGATCATGTTAATTATCCCTACAATGTCTTAAAGGGGATCATGTTAATTATCCCTACAATGTCTTAAAGGGGATCATGTTAATTATCCCTGCAATGTCTTAAGGGGGATCATGTTAATTATCCCTGCTATGTCTTAAGGGGGATCATGTTAATTATCCCTGCAATGTTTTAAGGGGGATCATGTTAATTATCCCTGCAATGTCTTAAGGGGGATGATGTTAATTATCCCTGCAATGTCTTAAGGGGGATGATGTTAATTATCCCTGCATTGTTTTAAGGGGGATGATGTTAATTATCCCTACAATGTATTAAGGGGGATGATGTTAATTATCCCTGCAATGTCTTAAGGGGGATGATGTTAATTATCCCTGCATTGTTTTAAGGGGGATGATGATGGTGACCCCTACAACGATTTGAGTGGGGCGTTGAGTGACTGACCCCTGTAATGTTTTCCTTGAACAATTCCCTCCGGGATCTCGGGGAATAGTGATTATTGGGATATGTTTGTTGATTTGTATAGAATGTTTGATGATTTGTATAGATGTAGCAAACTGGGTATGGTTTTAACGAGGCAATTTGATTTAAAATGCATTGGTTTAAATTAATTGCACATTGCTGGCACTCGAATCGCCCTTTGATTTAGTTTGCTTCAGATTTTCCTAAAAAATATCTAAAAAAGAAACTATACTGTTTGGATCAACCTTGTTTGTTTGTTTTCAGTACAAGGAAAGGGGATCGGCATGTTGTTTTTCTATTATATTGTGTTTATAATGAAATTGCCCTTTGAGGGCATGATGTTTTTTATTATGGGATGTATAATGGAATTGCCCTTTGTAGTCTCCTTGAGTTTAGGCAATTGGGACAAGATGCATATGATGCCCTGTGTAGAGTTCAAATCCTGAATGACTCATCAGTTTAAAAAAAAGTTTCAAGAAATTTAGGTGGAACTTTTGCTAAAGAGAAACTAAGAGCAAAGAAAGTTAATGACCTAGAGAAAGAAGAACGTCTGATTACACTGTGGCACAAGAGAACCATTGCTTTTTCAGAGGAAAGATGAGTACCACATCAAATTTAGGACAGTTTATTGAAAAGCCTCGGCAGTTTGCAAAATAATTTTTCCCTCTTTCTTGCGCTTATTTAGACCCTGATTTTGATTTGATTTTGAAGCTGGCTGCGGCACACCCCTGTCTAAAGAAAAGTTGAGTGCTCCTCTTGGGGGTAGTAGGCTTATTTTACTGGATTTTTGATGTGGCATTTTGTTGGTGGGGTGTATCTCAAAAATGTTTAATGTTGAGCCAAAAGACATGGCTGCCTTAAGTTAAACACTATATTCTAGTATAAATGAATGGGACAGCCTTCTTTTTACTATGCCACAGTTTCTATATTTTTTGAGATTGAAATGTAAAATTTGGACAGAACAATATTTAGTTTCCAAGCTACAAGTAAAAGATCAAGGTTATATTAACAAATTATTTTTACTAAAAATTGTGTTACAAGGTCTTCTGAGTCCATTGACAATTTGCTTTTAATAATGTATAGATATGAATGGAATTTAGATATTTATGAATGTGTATATATTTATTGTTTGTTGTAGATTTATTTGACTGGAGCACCGTTCGACATTCCAAAAGATGTCGTTCAGGAGTACAGGCACCCGGCGCTTGTGTCTATTCGGGACCTACACAAGAGCCCTGTAAAGAGGAGAGCAACTGTGAGAGGTGTTGTGTCGGAGGTGATTATGAATATCTAAATGTTAATGTTTAGTTTGTTGGAGAAAAAAAATTGGTGCTGTTAATTATATAAAGTTGTTAAATGTCATTGATTTTGTATCTTGGTTGTTGTTAGAAGTTTGTGAAGTTGACAAAAGTAACAGAAATATGGGGCTGGATGGAGTCTGAATTGGGACATCAATCACCTGAAAATCGACTGTGTGAGATGTATCATGCTAGTACGGATCATAATAGTCAGAGCAGGATCATTCTAACACTCCCTCAGCAAGGAAACAGACTCCACGGTGTCCACATTGTGTTGTGGCCACGGTAGCAATTGGCTTGGGCATTGATTTGCTAGACGTAGAGTATGTTTTTCATTGGGTGATGGCATACTGGCAAGAGGTTGGGAGGTGTGCCAGGGAGGTGTGCCAGGGAGGGAACAGCAAGGAAGGCCAAGATGTACAGAACTCCATCCTCTCTGGTCATCTCCAGAGTGGATGAGAAGTTTGGTAAGATGAAAACAGCTGTGGAATCAGGACAGCTATGCTAAGAAGAGGTTGGGAGATGTGCCAGGGATGGAAGGGCAGGGAAGTCAAGATGTACAGAACTACATCCTATCTAGTCATCTCTAGAGTAGATGAGAAGCTTGTAAAGTTGATAAAAGCTGTGGAATCAGGGCAGCTATGCCTAAGAAGAGATGACCTTGATTAAACCTCTTTGTTCCAGGAATGAGTAAAGATTTCCTAAAATCTTGCTCGGATTATGCAGACTCACGTTGTTTTGTTTGTGATAAGAAAAAGAGATAAGCAATCAATAAAAATGCTGTCAAATTCCAGACCCCCCCCCCCCCCCCCCCCCGCCCCACCCCCTTTTCCTTTTATTTGATTCCCCTGGGTGGTCGTGGAAAGTAGGTCCATGGTTTCATGCCTACCGTCAACGGGCGTCAGTTAATTCATGAATCGATCAATCTTGAAGTACATGTAAGTTAGGCTTAATTTTGAGACTCATTTCTGTTGAACATATTTTATAGTTTGATTCAACTGATTATTGAGATACGAACATTATAATAATAAAGATAGATTCTGTATAATTAAAATTATATGGAATTTTCATTTTCATAATCGGAACAAATGCTGTAAGTGCAAAGACGACATTTTGTAGTAACAAATCAAAATTCAACTTTAAGGTACGAGGCCTCAACGTCAAACTAATAAGCGCGAACGATCTATAAAGCACTACTTCGTATAGCTCTGACATACCAAAACGGACATATCTTTCAGACTTCCTTGGCCGGCCTTTACCATGAAATTGATTTTTGTACAGCACAATACTTACATAGATCTAGGTCTACATGTAGAAAAGGTAAGACTCTTAAATTACGTGTCTATTCATTTTTCTTTTCTTATGGTTTGATTAGACAAGTAGATTCAGGTGAACTTTAACTCGATAGTTAATTAATTATCCCCGTCACGAGGCATGAGAGTTCAGCTCTTCGTCCAGGGTCCGCTTTGCCCAGGCCTCGGCTAGGCTCCCCGGCCCGTACGAGAACGACCATATAACTAGCGCGCTTTTTTAATCGCATAAATTCACGAGCAGACTACACAAATGAAACAAAGAATTCCTGTTGAAAGTTTACTCGGCATTGGGCCATTATTAGAATAGACAAAAATATGTATGAAAAACAATCATTTCATGTCACTGATTTAACTAGCGAGGACCTGGCCTATTAATTAGTAATTAATAATTTCATTCTTGTTTATTCAGTCTTAAATTATTGGTTCCGTCCGTCTGTCCGAACTTCTTGAACTATAAACATATCCAACATGATTGGAAAAATGCTAAAGGATATTCTTCTGAAACTTGATGAAGGCAACTGGCCATTCCAGGATAAAATATAATAATGTAACATATAATTGTAACATTTTATAATAAGCGTAATGTTACATTAATATTCTGTGTAAAATTGAAGACTGCTTTGGTGTACAGCGGCATGACTGAAATCCATTCCAGAGTCACACAAAGAAGGGTTGCTGATAAAGCTAGACATTCACTCTTCAAGCAACGATTTCATTCAGGAAAGATTTACAAGACTGCAGTGAGTTGTTTGAGTTCCTTGTCATTCTCCTGTGCAGTACGAGACAGTGACATTGAAATCAACCTTACTCTGCGAGCGTGCAAATACATTTTTAATTAGGTTGGCGAGTACTACGTACATGTACGTATACATGTTTCAACACAATTACGTATCAGCTAAGCAATGAATTACTAGTAGTAATTAGTAATAGCAGAATTTAATCAGTATCGTGATGAGAAGTCTACAGGCCCTAGACCCTCGATCGGGAGTATGGCTCCCCGCCAAACAAATCAAGCGTCTTGATTGGAGATTGCCCAGTTAGAGGGAATTATGATAGATTTAGATTCAAGCATGTCGTCCTTTGGAGATTTTAATGATTTTGGCGAGTACAATAATGTCCAGAGTCCAGTGACGTCAAAAGTCCAATATGGGGCTGGATGGAGTCTGAATTGGGGCATCAATCACCTGGAAATAGACTGTATGAGATGTACCATGCTAGTACGGATCAAACTAGTCAGGGAAGAATCACTCTAACACTTCATCAGTCTTCATCACAATATGGCAGGCCTTAAATTTCAACATTTTTAGGGCAAGGCCACTTTTCTGTAGGGCACATTCCTATATTACAGCACCAATGGGAAGAATTGGAAAGGGCACAACAAATCTCCAAGGCCAATGAGAGGGGCATTGAGGCCAATCAAAGGGGCATCCAAGGCCTGGCCTTGGATGGCCTTGGATTAATTTAAGCCCTGATATGGGGTTGGATGGAGTCTGAATTGGGACATCAATCACCTGGACATCAACTGTGTGAGATGTACCATGCAAGTACGGACCACAATAGTCAGAGCAGGATCATTCTAACACTCCCTCAGGCAGGAAACAGACTTCGCTGTGTTGTGGCCAGGATAGCATTTGGTTTGGGCATTGATTTGCCAGATGTAGAGTATGTCTTCCATTGGGGTGTACCCTGTGATATGATGGCAAACTGGCAAGAGGATGGGAGATGTGCCAGGGATGGAAGGGCAGGGAAGGCCAAGATGTACAGAACTCCATCCTCTCTAGTCATCTCCAGAGTGGATGAGAAGTTTGTAAAATTAATCAAAGCTGTGGAATCGGGACAGCTACATGTATGCCTAAAGAGGTGACCTTGATTCAACCTCTTTGTTCCAGGAATGAGTAAAGATTTCCTAAAATCTTGCTCGGATAATGCAGACTCATGTTGATTTGTTTGTGATAAGAAAAAGAGATAAGCCATCAACAAAAATGTACAAGTACTTCAAAATGTCTGTGAAATATGGGTAGGCAAAAGTTATCATTGATAACAAACAGTGGGTGTTCTTTGATTTTCAATGGGGAGAATTCACTTTTAGTGAGCTAAATTGGATTATTTAAGAAGTAGTCTTATCAGAGATGTAGAATATTACTTGGAGAATTGTACTACCTTGTAGATATTAGAAGAACAACAAGTAAACTTTGAACAATGAAGAATTGTACTGTACGAGTTGGACAGTAACTAGTAGAATGTTGTACTTACAAGTTATATATGAAGTACACTGAACATGTGTGAAAAACTCTGTAAGCTGACACCAGGATGCTCTGCCACTGTAGTCAACCAGCAAGGTTCACCATTCTTTTTAGCCTGCAATGGCAAACGAGTAGAGAAACCAAGCTGCGTGATCAACGAGGCCTGGAAAGAAGGTGGCCTTCCTGGATCAATCTCTTCAGAAAGACTGCAGCAACTGCTGTAAGATTCATTCTTGTTTATTCAGTCTTAAATTATTTGTTCTGTCCGTCTGTCTGAACTTATCGAACTATAAGTCATGCTGTGAATTGTGTTGTGTTATACATGAATTAGCAAGCATGTCATATCAATCTTCTCACAGATTGTTTCCATCACCATGTTGCAGCTCAGCCCTTGAACCTCCAGCAGAAGAAAAAGGAAATGGACTCAGTAAAAAAATATATTCGAGAAAAAATGATGGATCTGTGTCGCAAGGAAAGAGAAAAGAAAAGAAGTAATAAGTCATAAATAGCTTGACAACTCCTGCACAAATCAATGCCCTGAGCAAGAAGGGTTGTACACAAGGGGATGTCGGCCATGGATGTGAGGGATGAAGTTCTGCCACGTTTTGACAGGACAGGCAAAGAATTTGATTTCAAATTTTTGAAGGTAACTTAGTTAGTTAAATTTTGTAAAGACAGTTACAAAGCTTCAGTTCTAATTGCTGATATAAAGAAGTTTGACTCGAAATTCCACGAGGTCTCAAAAGTGTACATGGTGCTCAGGAGCTGTGTTGGCTGTGTTTGGAGCGTAGACCTGTATTATGGTCAATGATCCTGTTTGTACTTCAAATCTTGCTGATACAACAAGTACTTCACAGCATAAATATTGATGCTCGCAGGTACCCAAATTCAGAACATGTTGCAAATACAATTTCATCATAAGAAAAATGCAGACGATAAACCAGACAAAGATAAGGGTCGACGTGTACAGATTGGGATACGTAGACCACGGTAAAGAAACGGGAGAAAAGAGGCACATTAAATGGAAGAAAAGAGGGAAAGTTGCAACAGAGCTTGAAAAAGCTGGGGCCACAAAGTGGTACTACGGGACAGTAGCATCAATGACAGAGGAGGAAAAGGAGGCAGGCAATTTGAGTGCATGCGCTACACATGATGTACTCTGGAAAATATTGGCGGATAGAAGAAACAGAGACAAAATCCACGATGAAATACAAGAATGATGAGTGGCAAATCTAACCTTTTTTTTAAGGCCGTCGAGGATATCGTAGCACACAGCGAGCTACGATATGACTATAACGGATTTGATGCAGGTGGTGAAATTCTTGCAGGAGGTGTACAAGGATAAGATGCCATATAGCATCAAACACTCTACACTATTCATCCAGAATATTTAGTGCGGATGCAACTCTTCCGAATCCCTGAGAACACACATTGAGGAGGAGGAAGCCGAGTTGGCGGCACTGGAGGCGAGGGAGGCGAGGGAGGCGATGGAGGTCGGAGGAGGAAAGGAGGTGGGAGTGGGAGTGGGAGAGGAAGGAGGAGATGAGGTCGTAGAGGAGGAGGAAGAAGATCATGTGGGGGAGATAGAGGTGGAGCGGAGGGAGGCGATGGCGATGGAGAAAGGAGAGTGGGCGGCGGATGACGATGAGGTAGTCTTGGAGCAACAGGAGGAGACTGAGGAGAGGGAGAAATGGGAGGAAAGAGGGAAAGATGCAACAGAGCTTGAAAAAGCTGGGGCCACAAAGTGGTACTACCGGACAGTAGCATCAATGACAGAGGAGGAAAAGGAGGCAGGCAATTTGAGTGCATGCACTACACATGATGTACTTTGGAGAATATTGGCGGATAGAAGAAACAGGGACAAAATCCACGATGAAGTACGAGAATGATGAGTGGCAAATCTCACCTTTTTTTAAAGGCTGTCGAGGATATTGAAGAAAACAGCGAGCTACGATACGACTACAACGGATTTGATGCAGGAGGTAAATATTTCTTGCAGGAGGTGTACAAGGATAAGATGCCATATAGCATCAAACACTCTACATCCAGAATATTTAGTGCGGATGCAACTCTTCCGAATCCCCGAGAACACACATTGAGGAGGACGAAGACCGAGTTGGCGGCACTGGAGGCGATGGAGGACAGGAGGTGGGAGTGGGAGAGGAAGAAGAAGGACATGTGGAGGTGGAACGGAGGGAGGCGATAAAGGAAGGAGAGTGGGTGGCAGATGACGATGAGGTAGTCTTGGAGCAACAGGAGGAGGCTGAGGAGGAGAGGGAGAAAAGGGAGAAAAGAGGGAAAGTTGCAACAGAGCTTGAAAAAGCTGGGGTCACAAAGTGGTACTACGGGACAGTAGCATCAATGACAAAGGAGGAAAAGGAGGCACGCAATTTGATTACATGCGCTACACATGATGTACTTCAGAGAATATTGGCGGATAGAAGAAACAGGGACAAAATCCACGATGAAATACGGGAATGATGGATGGCAAACTCCTAATACCAGAATGGAACGCCACATGATGGATGGTAAATCTCACCTTTTTTTAAGGCCGTCAAGGATATCGAAGAAAGCAGCGAGCTACAATATTATTTGAATGTCGTAGAGAATTTCAAATGGGACCGCAGTAAATTCTGATTTTGGACAATGGTGCACATTGGCACCAGCCACTTCATAAAGTTGACTTCTAACCTATGCAAAGCACAATTTAAAAAGAAATAGAAGAAATATAAGATCAGCATGTCTTGGTTAGGTGGATTAATATGCTGTTGCAACATCTAAGCGGAGAGCCCCAATGCATCAGCCGGGTCTCCTATGGAACACCTGAAGTTATTGAGGCAACCTATAGAAAGCAGTGCTGAGTTCGCTGTGACTTCTTTGTCCGGGAACCCTGGTACGTCAGAGAGTCATAATGAGGTTGAGAAGCCAAGAGAAGTAATTTATTTTTATTTTTCCTTATAGATTCCTGGAAAAAGGACCTGATGACTACCCAACCGATCATCAAGGCTGTGATAGCAATGGACGAGAAAGCTCACTGCAAGATGGTGAAGCTCTTCAAAATCTGCTACCACAAAGCGAAGCATGAGCTCCTGTTCACCTATTATCCATTCTTGGCCAAACTGGAGAAGCGACATCGCGTGGAACTTGGATTTACATAATGAGGTTGAGAAGCCAAGAGAAGGACCTGTATATTTTCCAGAGCTATGTTATGTCGGTCAGTTAGACATTATTGGGGACGAATGCAACACTAACCAGTTAATCAGAAATGCAAATGATCTGTGTGGATTAGTTCAATCAGACACATCTGCTGTAATGAGTCAATAGTAGTAACGTAGATCAAGAAAATCTGTTGACGGATTTGAATGCTCCAGTTTCTTCCTGTTACAAAGAATGTGATGCTATAAGCAGATCAGATGTTGGCCAGCTGTTCGACTCTGATCAACATGATTGCAATGAGGAGAGAAAGCAGGTAGGTGTTGATCAGTCAGATGAGCTATTTAGATTAGAAGAGACGATCAGAAATGCGTTCAAACAACCGAGTGACCTACAGTTAAAAGAGCGACATCGTTCAGATCTTAACTTTCTTAACAGAAGGAAAGCATGAAAAAACGTGAGAAGTCGCGATGCCAGGAGCTAGAAAGCATCCTCAACAAGATGAAGGCCTGAAGGAAACCACTTTGTTCAACCTCGACCTCAAACTTGACCAAAACCACTTGCACTCAGCCCATGAATACTAAAGCCCTCAAAGAAGACGAAGAATAAGCAAGCATGTCATATCTATCTTCTCACAGATTGTCTCCATACCACCTTGCAGCTCAACCCTTGAACCCCCAGCAGAAGAAAAAGGAAATGGGCTCATATAACCTACTGATACCTGTGTGGGGAAACGGTCCGAATCAAAAGATAGACAAAAAGCAGTGGTGCCTGTCAGATTACCTTATAACTCTCTTCATGATCCGGCGCACATGAATTACGCCTTGGGTTTTCAATTCTAATAACAGTTCGTCATCCGTGACGTCGAGTGGAATCCCCACTATGTGCCCCTTTGGTTTGGGGAAGGGGACCCACTCCGACGTCTTTGTTGGGATGGACGCCAATTCGGTAACATTCCGTAGTGAGTTTGCTTGCCTGGTATTAGTACATTCTACTAGTAGGCTTCTTCCCTTCTTTGTTATGGTTTTAGGTTTTCCTATTGCGTTGTGAATATCGCGGGTGACATGGATGGGGTTTGCCTTAGATAGAGTTTTTGCTACATCAATGGGGTAATTAGTAATTGGATCTTCTGATTTGATTCTTCTTGTGTGAAAGTGCTATTTAATCTTGGTCTTTTCTTGACATTCTTCCCTACGGTAATGAAATCCTCATATTTATCAATCATGTCTTCTACTTCGGAGGAGGCTTCCGCCATGATGGATTAAAGGTGAAATAGGTGCTAACTCCCAATGTACACCTACCTTTTATTTGATGCTGTTGGTCCCTTGCACTCCCTGTGAACGCCGAAATCCAATGACCAAGAAATAAAACCAATGAGCACAATCGCCAGTCGCCAAAAAGACGCCGTCGCCGTCGCCGCTAGCCGCTCCAGCAATTACCGACGAAAGACACCGCTCAAGCCTGATGATGATCGACTTGACCATCGGATAACCAACGGCTCGGCAACGCAATCCATATACGGCATGGTTGCGTACATGGAAAGAGACAATCTCGGGTCGTCCACCCTCATGACTGCATGCCAGTTTGTGTTTGTTTTCAGAAACCGTTCTCCTTTCTATTCCATCCATACATGCTCTTATTCCACCACCGACATCAGCAACGATCTCCAAAGGGAACCAAATGATGAAGACCACCACTCTGACGAGGATGGCGCTGATGATGGTGAGAGGCAGAGGGAGGAAGAGAGGTGCGCTGCAAATGGAAATGACATAAAAAGGGAAATGGACCCCACAGGCATAGCTGAGCGTGCGGAAATCATTAGGACCTTTGAGACATAAATTGCAATTTAGTATTGGATCATACAAAGTTCAAGTACGATGGAGTGTCATCCCCAGACATCTGCATTGTAATGAGAAACAAACTGGGTAACAAGGCGAAATTGGGACAGAAAAAATTTGAACCAAAAGAAAAACGTAAATCCCAAGAAGAAACGAAATAAGGAGTTTTCAAAGGCAAAACAATTGTTGGCTTACAAGACTTATTAACCAGTACTAGTGAGAGCAACCTGTTCCAGCGTTAAAATAGAAATAATTTGTTTTAGACCACTGTCCTTGCTATAGCCTAGGGGGAAACAGGTTTTCGTCATTTCCAGTGTCCCATGGTCGTCGCCATTTTAGCGTGGTGAAAACATCTGTCCCTTCATTCAAAAAGGGACTTAAAACATTTCTTTTTTGTAATCCAGATTTTTAGGATTCTGTAAGTTTTTATTTTCATGTTTTGTAGGATTTTTCTTGTTGTAAGCGATTTGGGCCGCTCTGGGAAAAGTGCAGTACATAAATAATAATAATAATAAAGGTGTCCTTGTAAGTATCCAGCAGATGTTTGTTGTGATGTTTGTTGTGATGTTTGTTGTGATGTTTGTGCAAAGAAGTGTAAGAGTGGTGGAGCAATGTGCTCTGAGCCAGAGTACGGTCACTTTGTCATCATGGATCATGAGACTATAGAGGATGACAAAGAGCGATGCAGAGTACTGACGGACGCAGAAACGGCTACTTTGAAGGAGCAACTTCTTGCAGCGAGAGAAGAAACTTTGAAGATGCAATCTTCTGCTCTGTACTCAGGACATGACCTCACCGGAGCTTTGCCACTGCCTGTGATTGATAAGCTTGTGAGAGACAGTGAATTTATCGGGAGCCATAGCATGTTAGAATCAAAATATCCCATTTTTGGAGACTTGTCAAGAGTTTGGGACATCATACCCACTTCAGTAACTAGTGTAAGCAGAGGTGGCAGTCGAATGAGAGCTGAATGCTCAGCTACGCTGTCTGACTCCACTGATTTGTTACAAGTTATAATTCCCACGGACACAACAAAGAGTTCTACTAGATTATTAAATACTTAAATCCTTGTCATCTTCTTCTTTTCGGGACTCCAGGCTGAAATTGTGTATGAAAAGAAATAAGATGGTAGCGGGACTGTCCATCGAGACGGATAAAGAAATGGGAAGTGGAAAGCGCAGGAAAGTGTCTTGGCGTGTTTCAGACACATCATCCGAGTCAGAGATGGAAAATGAGCTTGAAGTTTCACAGAAAGCAACCAAAATGGTGTGTATTTAATTCTAAATGTTTGATTATTATTATTATTAATATCATTATTTTTTTTTACAACCCATTATGGTATACCCTTATTGGTACAAAGTCACTTTGTTTTTCCTCTGTAACGACTTGCAGAGGCAAAAGAATATGACCAAGCCCAAAACCTCGACCAAGCCCAAAACCTTGACCAAGCCCAAAACCTTGACCAAGCCCAAAACCTCGACCAAGCCCAAAACAATGAGTACTAAGCCCTCAAAGGAGTGCCAGTCAGCCAGACCCGCAACTGCCCCCTCCCAGCCCCCAGAAGACACTGTCAGTAGACACAAATTGGCAGCTTTACGTGGGAAACTCAAGGTTAAGTCGGGTCAGAATGGGTCAGCACTTCACCAGACAATGTCCTGGAATAACTGAATCTGACAAGAAGGCTGCTTGAATAAAATAATTCAGAGGTCTGTATTTTTGTGTCTCCATTCCCAAATTGTGCCAAAGGCACGGTGTGTTCACTTTTCAGGGTGACTGTTCATCTGAACTTTAGTTTGTGTCTCACCTGCGTGGCATATGCAAGACTGGATGTATGGATGTAAGACAACATTGAATTTGGAAATTGCACAAAGAAAATTTGAGAGAAGATATGCAACGACATATTCAATACCGTATTTGCCGGCGTAAAGGCCGCAGTATTTTCGGGTGAGAAAAAATCAAAAAGTCGGGGTGCGGCGTATACGCAACAACAACAAAATTCAGCGGTCAAAACATCACGTCCATTATTTGTAGGCAACTTCATACAACAAAATATATTAACAAAATTGACTTGAAAACACATCGGACAAGATCTTTTGTGAACCACGTCAGCAGCAAATTTGAAGAAGTTATCTTTTTAATTGTTGTGCAACCAAAGAAATAAGAAGAAAACTGACCAGAAACTCGTACTTGTAAAGTTGTAAAAATGTCCTTAAGAACACCGATGATTGCGCGCTGTGCATCTCCGAAGGTGCGTTGGATTTGTTAGCAACTCCAGCCCCGTAGCTCCCCACCACAGAGTGTGTGAGTAAGGTATGATTTTGGTACCTTACTCACACACTCTGTGGTGGGGAGCTACGGGGCTGGAGTTGCTAACAAATCCAACGCACCTTCGGAGATGCACAGAGCGCAATCATCGGTGTTGTTAACTTTTCAGTAAGATAATTCTGAATTATAATTGAGACTATCTAATTAATTAAAGCGACAAACTAACCTCGGTAGATCTCTAATAACAATACAAAAGCTTGTTTATTTTCTCCATTTGACGGTACGATAGGGGTAAGACCGGATAACATTATAAAAAAAAAACATCCTTCCACCATGCTTCCACCCTGCGATAGGTTGGCCATTCTGGTTTCTGTATGCATGCGAAGCGCCCTCTAGTGTCCCATGAATGTGCTAATCTGCCTAAAAATCAATGAAGATTTGCTAAATTACTATCATTTTTTAGGTAAACTTCCTGTAAATTTATAAAATGATTGATAATTTTGGTATTAGTTTGTAGGAGAAATAGAGTTCTACGGGAAAATTACAATTATTTTCTTTGGTCCGTTTTTTTTTTCCTTTTTTTTTTTTTTTTTTTTTTTTTCTCTACGAAATGTCAAAGTTGGGGGTGCGGCCTATGCGGGGGTGCGGCCTTTACGCCGGCAAATACGGTACCATACGTCTGTTGTTAAAATCTATCCTTTTAGGAGTACCTAAAACAGAATTTATTGATGGGTGGAGGGTGGCCACCAAAATGTCGGCCGAATGGACGATAGGAGAAAGAGTTAGATCAATGTTCCCGAGGCTTCTAAGATTTTCCATAATGAAGGGCAACAAAGAGAGGAAATTGACCCCAATCCAAGCAAGCAATCAATCTGCTCAGATTCCCTGTGTCATGTACCTGAGGTACATGCATCATAACAGATAACCAGAGAATATTTTTCTTTTTAAATTTAAAACAAATTGTTCCTTTTCTTCATGAGCCTGGTCCTTTATAACGGCTCTCCATCTGAAACTTTTATCTTCAAAATTTGGAATTACATGCTTTAAAAAAAAATTAGTCTTTCAAAATTAGTCTATCAACTTTTCCGAGTCTCTACTATCTGAACTACAGTGTATACCTGTATAATACAGAAAGAGAAAAAAAAAAATTGTCATGAATTACTGAGAATGCTATCCCGCATACACTTGTAAAATACACATTGTCATAAATATACTTCCGTAGGTCAAATTCAAATTCCCAACTTTGTGTTGTTTTTTTTTCTAACCAAATGAAGAAGAAAAAAAAAAAAATCTTTTCTCGTCTTCCTCTATTGTTTGAACATAATCATGCTTTTTGTTCTTGTCTGAAGATTCCAATACCTTTTCCTGTGGTTATTTGTTTTCAAATAGAAACATAACAAACCCAACCAACAATACCGACAACTGTTGGCCTATTTCCAATACATAGGAATTTCTTACTGTTGGCATTAACCATAAAATAACAGGATTTAAAAAAGGAGATGCAGAGGAGGGCACTATATATAGTCCCTGAAGGACCCCTGAAGCCTTTGGTAAGAACGCAAGGAATTATATATTATCATTATGTGTACTTCTTTGTACAACCACTACACATTATCAGCTCCAAGGAAGGGCAGATATTAGACCAAGTTAATCTTACCCCAATGGCTGTCACTTACATTCTTCAATAGTAGTGTAAATAGTCATAATTAAAAATTGGGGGCCATATTCATGTGTTACGAGTTCAGTTACCTAATAATATTGATTGGCAAAAATTGTGCATGTTTTTTTTGCAAATGTATGTGTTTTTGTAATGTGATTTTTATGAAAATGAATAAACTTATTTGAATTGAATTAATTGAATTGAATTGACTGATCTTGACGCCGTGGTATAGTGGTTCATCGATTATTGATTTTATTTTTGTCTTTATTTTGTTACTGCATTGACTTCATTAATTTCTATTTGTTATCCAATTTGATATTCCAGATCATTCTATGGGTACAAACATTATGAGGATGCTGGTGGAGATCAAGCAGCTTTTACAACAGAGCATACTCCTCAACCAGCAGAGGGGAATTCCTGGTGCTACCGCCGAGGTGGAGGAGGAGGATTTCTCTCTTCCTGTCACCTCAAAGCAGGAGCTCCTCAATCAATTGGTAGAGATTCCTTTTCCAAATATGGTCATGCATTAGCGAAAACCCTGGAAGAACTGGACGTTGATATAGCCGAAGGACTCAAAAAAGTGGGTCTAAATCCCGAAGACAACTATGAAATAATGACCACCATCAAGGACGGTGCTGACGGAATGGGGGACATCTCTGTATTCAGGGAGGCGAGAGACCGCCTTCTCCCTGACAAGGCCTTCAGGATGTCATTCGCAGTACTAAGTGTGAGGTTGCCCTTGGGGACGAGCGGTTGACCGTGTATGAACCTGACTCAATCTTCATCACTCATCCTCTGGTTGAGGCAATCGCTGACGAGAATAATCGCTCTTCATCGATTCTTCTACTGGAAGGGATAGAGTGCGAGAGGGCCACACTCCGCAAGAGGGGACTTTTGGTCAACATCGGAAATGCATGGAGGAGGCACAATCTTTGTTTTTATAATTCAATGATTGATGAGAAATTTGACAGGGCAGATGGTGGCCTCCAGGGTAGTGGTTCCAAATTCTTATGTACTTTGTGCCATGCTACCTGAGAGAAAGCGAAGTCGGAACTGGGCAGTTTCGGGATTACCAGGACATTCGAGGAGACGGATGCCACAGCCAACTACATGCTGATTAACCCCGGTGACCTGTCTCCAGAAGGGGGTGGAGATCATTAGATCAGAGGGAAAAGCATTCTAAATGTGTTTGTTGATGTTTCATTTTTCCATCAGATCATCAATGCTTATTTGCATCTATTGATGACTATAAACAATCAAAGTGACTTTGGTCACATCTTCATGTTACCATCATATGGGGCTGTCCAGTGGAGCTGTCAGGGTATGCAACCATGGATGTTCAAGAACGTAAGTTGTTGTTGTTGAAAACCCAGATGATCTGACTTGGCACCATGTCACAAGGTGTGGGGATTTTGTCCAATTCTTCAATCGGATCCACAAGAAAAGCTCATGGATGCTACCCATGCAGACATAAACATGGGCTCGTTCATTGAAAAGTTAATCACATGTGAAACTGCAAGAATCCAGACATGGGAAATTCGCCAAGATGTGAAGGGGTCTCATGAGAACGCCGAGAAGAAGCTCGACAATCATTTGATGTTCAAGCTCGGACCAGGACCCGGCATCATCAACTTTCCAACTACAACTATTGATATCTGATGATATCAATCCAAATCCTGGACCCCAGATTAAAAATGAGTTAAAATCTGGATCAACCTACTTAACTCCTATTTCTTATCACTGTGATGAACTTTTGAAATTGAATTGTGCCCCACAGGCTGATGTTTCACAATATGCTTTGCATCCTTTTGTTTTGGATCAAATCAAATCTCTGGGAATTGGAATACTTCAGAAACAGTCCAAACGTAGTCGTAGTCATAGGGGGAAAAGGGTGGTCGTCGAAGACTGAAACAACTACTACAAATACCCAATCTCCCTGCCGCATCCACAAGACAAGAAGTGCAGAGAGAGGTGTTGGTCCTGTTCTCTCGCCTCCGGTCTGTTTACAGAGCGCATCACACCAAGGTAGACGAGGTCAAGGTCTACAAGGCAAACGCAGTCACCATGGGGAAGCTGTTAAAGACCCATTTTGAATGTCTCCTGGCCAAATTATCTTCACAAAGTGATAGAACACGATTAAAACAAAGTTTCTTCACTATCTATAGACAAATTTTGTTTCAGTATTGGGCGAAGAAATATCTGATATTTTCATGGTCACAGGTTGAATTGTATTGTTGGAGGAGATATTATTTTATTATTTTCTAGTGCTTATTTCGCAATACTTTACAATAATTTTATTAATAAAATATTATTTCATTTGCGGATAGTGTTCCTTGGTACCTTGGGCGGATCATAATTTTGTTATGCCTCCGCCACGGAGCGGTGCCAGAGACATTTAAGAGTGCAAAGTTACTTTATGCACGGTCATCGAGAGAAGAATCAAGAAGGAAAGCAACATCTTTTTTTTTTGCCAGCACAGCTTGCATCAAATCAATAAATTGTTTCTAGTGGTGATGTTTGAAACAAAGTCGACAAAGTCTGGACGGAGTTTTATAAAGGCTTGCATGGCCGTAGAGAATGATAAGGAGACCCTGTTTGAGTGTTATGTTAATGACAAGATGCATGTGCCGTCTAAGGAATTGAGGAAACTACAGATCATTGAGGCATATTTGGTGTGAAGAACATTGTGATCGACAAAGTACATGTAATTTGAAAGCAGTGTTATCACTGAGGTTGGTATTAAGAATGTTAAAGTTTCAAGAAATCTGAGCTGTATCCTTACAAAACATGCCTTACATATGACACAATATTAGCATATATCTCATATTTTTTATGACACGATATGAAGAATTTCTTCAATGTCTTCTTTAATTATTTACCATTTTCATAGAGAGCCAATTCGTCATCTCAATACAATAAACCCAAAACCTGTCAAAGAATGCCCTGTCTGTGGAATACATGTAGGCAGGGTAGACTGCCATCTTGTAAGCAGACATGACTACAAGAGAGGAACGGAAGAAATGTCAAACATTCGATCAAAGAAAGGTTCCTAAACATGGTTATTTCAGATGGCCGGCTACAGAGAAAGAAGAGAGACCAAGCCATTCCACCAAGAAGTCTAAACAGATGCAGGAAGAAAGTTTGGAAAGGCGTCTCTCTACACTGTTGTGTACCCACAAAAAGCTATCTTCATGTGTCAGCCAGCGGGTATCCTCCATTGTTGAAAATAGTCTGTTAAGTGAGACATATTCCTTCCACCAAGTTGATTTAGACACGATAGAAGTTAACATAATCACAGATAAGGATTTACATGTTGATGTATCAGGGGTAGAAATGATAAGGTGTAATGCTATGTAATGTAATGTTATAATGTTTATTGTCTCATTAATGTATGGAATAATTGCTATGTATATTGTTTTGTTATGTCTTATCATGTCTTTCCACTATTGCTGAAAAGAGCCTGTCAAATGACACCTATTCCTCCCACCAAATTTGCATGAGTTTGATTGCTCCTTTCTGCTTATCACCACACTTTTTCCAAAGCCTTCCTTTCGACCATGTAGATGAACTCCTCACTCTTGAGTGCTTGACCAGCACTTCATTGTCTATTGCTCTGGACAGGGTAAGATTGGGCACTACCTCATATATATACCTATTTCATTTCTATCTCTACTTTTATTTTCTCGCACTTTCTTCATCTCTCTCTTTCCCTCTCGCTCTCTTTCTTGCTCGCTCTCTCTCTCTCTCTCTCTTTCTCCCAAATCTCCTTCAGCAATCACGACATTCGTACATAATATGATACCACAAGATTTCAAGCAAATCAAGAAAAATTTTGATTGCGATGCTGACATTACTGCCAACAATGTAGAGGCAGTATCGGCATTGCGCTACCTTGCAGGGGAAAACCAGGAATTCAGTAAATTAATCAAGAGCTGAATGATTACACTCTACGTTTACTTGGCCAGGGGCGGATCCAGGGGGAAGAGATTTTGTTTTTAAAGTCCAAAATAAAGAAAAAGTACCCCAAAAAGTGCTTTACAGACTGGGAATGGCAAAATGCTCAATTGCATTTATTTTGTTATATTTTTTTTCAAAAAATATTTGTATTTGTTCTATTCTTTTTTTGCATTTGTCATTCCCAAACCTGTCAAAGAATGCCCCATCTGCGGGATACACGTAGGCAGAGTAGACTGCCATCTTGTAAGCAAGCACAACTACAAGAGAGGAAGTGAAGAAATGTCAACTGTGCAATGAAAGAAAGGTTCCTAACATGGTTATTTCAGATGGCCAGCTGCAGAGAAAGAAGAGAGACCAAGCCATTCCACCAAGAAGACTAAACAGACGCAGGAAGAAAGTTTGGAAAGGGGTCTCTCTACACTATCATCAGTTTCAAAATATACAATATAGACACAAGTTGTGTACCCACGAAAAGCTATCCTCATGTGTTGGTCAGCGAGTTTCCACTATTGCTGAAAAGAGCCTGTCAAGTGACACCTATTCCTCCAACCAAGTTGATTTAGACACGATAGAAGTTAACATAATCACAGATAAGGATTTACATGTGGATGTATCAGGGTTAGAAATGATCAGGTGTAATAATTATTCTGTATTTCTGCTTTTGTTTTTGTTGAATTGTTCTGTTTATCATGTCATGAATGTATTGAATAATTACTACATGTGTATTGTTCATATTGTTTTGTCATTTCTTTTTATGTAAATATGGAAATAAATCAAATGAGAGTGGCTTCCCTCTCGCTGGCAAAATGGAGAAGGTCGTAGCAGGGAATGGGGGGAAAAAATGTCAGTTCATACAGTACTTCTGACAAGACGCAAATCAGTGCTGGTAACCATCTCCGCTTCGGGGGTGCTTTTACCCATACTGCCTAGCTGTATTTGACTTGGATATGAATCTTATTATATGTCTTCACACCGATATTTTATTTTTTATGTCTTCACACCGAAAATTCCGCGCTTTGCGCGGGAGGGGTAGAAACAAATACGCATGAAGTTCTGCTCGAACGGATTAAAAAACTAATTACTAGCCTAAATCACAATAACTTAGAGTAAAAGTTTTTAATACGGTATGAAGAGGCTACCCCGAGGAGGCAAAAATATTGCTATTATGATTATTGTATTTATGTGATATAAGGCAAACAAGTTTTCCATTTATATGCAACACTCACTCCTTGGTAATTATCGCCCCTCCCCCATTCAGTAGAATGGTAACGTAAGCAATTTTTAATTGTTGTGTCAAACTAATAAAAGATTGATTGCGCATGTTCATCACACAATCATGCAGGATCTCAGAAGGGAAATACTTGAACCGCGCCCAATCGGGGTCGCACTAGTTTGGAATCAAAATTTACTTTTAATGCTTCAATCATACTGTTCTTACAGTCGTTTTATAGTTTACACACCGCCTTCCGACTTTGAGGGTGTTTATTTTTTATTTTTTATTGAAGAAAGAGAGTTTCAGGCTAGTGAATTTTATGTCTTCACACCGAAAATAATAGATTCATGATTTAATTTGAGTTCAATGGTCCGTCAAAATGTTGACGCAAGGTGCGTCATGGTAACCCGATATCCGACTCACATACGACCAATGACGCACCATTCCCGGGGTCGCTAGGCCAGGTGCGTCTTACAATATTATTGATAAGTACATAAAGGTCTTATAATCTTGTTTCAATATCTTTATTAGGTCGACACACCCCCGACCACGCCCTTCTTCCTTCTATATTGCAATTCTCGAACGGGTATACTATTTTGTTCAAAGACGCAGTTTATGATTTTTATGTTGCAGGAGGTACTCTCCCACCTCTCCATGGAGCAGCGGTTGTAGACATCGGCCCACGACAGATCATATGGGGTGGTCTCGATCTCTCGGAATATAGATGCACGGATGATCTAATGATTCTCCAGGAATTACCCCGGCAGAGAAGAGGAGGTCCGATTTTTCAGATAACATACATTCAAACCCTGAAACACCAAGTCCCTTCTAGGCTGGGTAAAGACATCCCACACCAAACAGGGCCTGTTCCTTCAGGTATGACTCAGAGCATCAGACTGAACTACATCTTGCTTAGCTAGTTCAGAATAATATTTCCATGATCACTTACCCAGTCTCCAATATCTTTTTTCTTCCTCTCTCACATTTCACTTTTCTCGTTTGTATATGTCTACCTCACTCTTTCGCCATCTCATTTCTCCCATTCTTTCTCGACTTATTTCTTCATTCCTCTTCCTCCAACAGTAACTTGGCATCAATCCATAAAAAAGTTTTGCCTACTAGTATATAACTGTGTTTCTGATTTCGAAAAGAATTGTTTGTATTTCTTTGAACTTTCACTGTTATATTACAAACAATTCAGCCTTTGGGCAGCAAAGATTTTCTAAGAAATACCAATTCAATATTTAAAAAAATTCTATATATATTTATAAAACACATTCCTTACATGTTGCATGCAAAATGCACAATTATGACAATGTAGAATGATAGAGTCACGTTTTGAGAACAAATGTACACTTCTTTATTCTATTTACATACAAATTTTATCGACATACAATTCATTTGTTCTTACAGAAAGAAGTGGCCATACTTTGACAATGCTACCCGGTACCAACAAAGCTCTTCTATTTGGTGGCTTATCTATGGGAACACACAAAGGGTACTACAACAATTCACGATTTTGTCAAACTTGTAAGGATGGCAGATTTTACATTTTGGATACAGACACGTACGAGTGGCAACACATCAAGGTGCCCTTGATTCAGCCAAGGGCATACCATTCCGTGACAATAATGGAGAAGGACAATGAGTTTGTCGCAGCTTTGATTGGAGAAGTTGTGTATGAAGAGACTGCGCCAACCCATCGTGAGGCCCTAAATGAAATTGTCGTCTTAACAATAGATACGGAAATACAAAACTTCAGTCTGAAAGAAGTTTCACTTCAACCAAGCATGCCAACTACACACAATGTTTTCTTGTCTTCTCATGCAACCACAGTGCACAACAATGTCATTATTGTTGCAGGTGGAGTTCAGGATCAAAAGAAAAAAATGAAAGAGAAGAGTCGAAAAGCTTCATCTACTGTATACAGCATCGACTTGGGTGCAAAAGTTTTTGAGGCCTTTCCTGCAACATGTAATGCAAGCGAAACATTTGCAACTCATGGACATTCTATTCATCATTTGGCACATATTACTAAACAAATCGATCGTTTGAACCCGGGTCATGTGATTCTGAACCATGTACTATTGCATCTATTGGGGAGAAGGTAGACCTTACATGGATACAATGCAATAGAAAATGCCAGAAATGGTTTCATATACACTGTATAAAGCTAACCAGAATCCCAGAAGGAGATTACCATTGCAAAAAGTGCAAAAAATAGACTATACTTGCTATGTGCTAATTATCATACATTCATGTACTTATCTTAAAGTCATCTCTTGTATGTACATGTCTGTTTGAAAACTTTGAATCATAAATACCGGTAAGTTTACAAAGTACAATTCACATTTTATAGAAAATTAAATTGAAAGCTTTGTGCAACAAAAAATGCACAATACCCAATTAATTAATCAATGTTCCAAAGATAAATTTGGCTTATCCATTAGTTCTCCATCCTAGTAGATTTAACCAGTAAGAGTATCGCTGTTGCTTAAGTTGTCTACAACATAAACTGTTTGTCTACCGGTAGTTTAAAAGGAAAATATGATGTACTTCAATGTTCTACAGAACACAAAATAAAAAGAATTTAATCTCATTCCTTAGTAACAGGTGAACAGCAGTTTTATACTTATACATGTATCAGTGAGAAACGTGAGCGAGCTCAGTAAAGTATAATAATTTATCAGATACATCAGAGTTTAAAAAAGAAAAAAAAAACAATTAGTGTTAAAGAACCTGGGAAGAGTGTGCACAATTTTAAAAGTTTTACCTTTTACATGTTCAGGATTGAAATTCATTAATTTATATATATTAAACTGCAATGTATTTGACTTCAAATAGTACTGCTGAACATACATGTATATTTTTAACAACTAACAAGATTCCCCAGTGCAAGATTTTGAAGAAAAAAAATCATAAGTCCAGCACATCTTCTCTTATTCTAACTCTCTAAGAAATAGAAAAAGTTCTGGCTGGTTTTCCCAATTAAATAAAAACATCAATCCTGTGAAAAGTATATCAATATGTATTCACATTTGAACTGGCAATGTGAAAACAAATGTAGTAAATTCAAAATGTCACAGCAGCCCTCATATTTCTTGTAATTTAAAGGGAGGCTTTACTACTGCAGCTAGAAGGGATTAGACCACCCAGAGAGCCATCGAGGTCACTGTGACACGTGGCTATCTCATTAACTCAGCTCTCATTTAACATAAGAAAAAGAGGATCATGGGGGACCAACAGGCACCGATTTGGGAAGTTTTCTATATAGAGGGAGCAAGTAGCTACAAGTAGGACAGTGTGCCTTTAAATAAAACTGCCTGAAACAAAACTAAACAAGAAATCTGTTTGAACGTATGCAGTATGCATGCAGGCAGGCAGGGATCAGTGAGCTGCGCACCATATCCAACACATGGGACTACACACTTGTCGTGTTCGCAAACATCACTGATCTCTACCTTAAGGCTAAGTTAAAGGTAAATCCACCCGGGTGTGAAGTCAAAACTGCCATGAAACATGTAGATTCCTTTGGTAATTTGAATGTACACTGAAGCAATGATTTCACCATGGTACAGATGGCGTCACAATCTGCTACAAATCAATTAGGTTTGCATCTTGTTTTAGATTTAAATCTAAATTTTATTTATCCCTCAATGGTCTGATGCTTTAACCTTTAATAACATTCAATCAAAAATAGGAATAACATTTCCATTTCTAGATTATGTTTGTTTGTTTTTTCAACTTTGCCATTTTGCCAACTTTTTCAAAGCTTGAAACCGCTGTAAATCATATCCTCTGTACTTTGGTGTACTTTTAATTACTGAAATATAATCTATATCTATCTACCAATTCACTATAGATGTAAAATAGAGAAAACTTGGAAAAGAGAATCACAATGTAACAAGTCACATCGTGCAAAGAATATTCCATGTACATCAATGTACGTTAATATTGCATATAGTGTTGCACTGCATTCAAGCTTGGTGTATTGGAAGACGGAACCTGCCATCTTCAATCTGTATCTACATGTGAGATGATATCGCAAAGTGTCACAGCTGTCTACCTTCATTTGAATATTGAAATAATGAACTTGCACACTGAAACATATCTCAGCAATGCTTCTCCAACACATAATGAAGAACGTTATTTAAAGATTTGGGAGATCTAAGTACAAAATTGTATCCATTGTCATCATCATTGACTTGCATGGACAAAAATATACCATGTAGAAACTATGTCCTCTTGCCAATAAATGATATCTGTTTCAAATGAGAAATTGTTTTTAAAAAAATTAAAAAAAGAAAAAGAAGAATGATCCACAGAGAGATGATTTAAATAAGCTTACATCATATGCAAATGTCTACATTCGTGTATCAATACGATGACCCTGTAACACATGTAGTATGATTCCAAATTAAGTACCACATACACCATTATCAGTCTATATCTTTGCTTCTTTATAATCATAGCACACTTCATTTTTTTAATTATAATTTTCTATTTATATTCACCGTAGCTTTTGTATCTGTGATGAAAGATAAGTCTTTGATAGATATATGCCTTTCCTGTGTTACATTCTACCCAACATGGGTAGCACCAAAAACGTTTTATCCTCATTATTTCATTATCAATACACCTACAGGTGGCAAATATCAATGCATGTTTAGAAGCAGAAGGAAGCAAGTCCCGACATACTTCATTGACATCCATCCATCCATCAATTCATCCTTCAGTATGTGTAGAGCTTACTAAATTGCTCCAATTGTAGCAAATCCCTTACAAACATTGCCATGTCTATCACTTCACACCAGTAGCAGCAACAGTCTAGGCAGCTGCTGTTTGGGTGTCCCTCTGACAATCACCATGTTGCAGGTCATCCTTCCTTTCATTCCCTTCTCAAAGTTGATGACAGCTGCAAACAATATCCTTTGAAGGAAAACTGCCAGTACTCTCATAACTGTTTGTTTTTCCATTCTAGTGTCTTTCACAGAATGGGAGTTGTATCTTCAAGCATCATCCTCGACCTGCTTCAGTGGCTGGTTATCTCCTTTTTTATGACACTTCTTGAGTCAGGAAATGGGTGAGTTGCCTCATATTAAACCCAGATTTAACAAACAGAAATGCCTATTAACTGTAAGATTTTTGATTTTACAAAAAATGATTATGACAACAAGATTATTTTTTTTACAAAAAATGATTATTGTCACTCATCATTCTTATTTTTATTTTTATTTTTGTTATTATTATTATTATTATTTAGTACATATTCACTTTGTTTCATTTTTTTTTAGATGATGAGGATACAGTAAGCTCAATGGTAACATGGCTGCAGAACTACCATGAGCCAAAAGATCAAGTAAAAAGTTTCATCGGTCAGCGAATCCGGGAGCATCCACTAGAAGAAGGACCAGCCAATGCGTACTTTGGGAGGTCAGCGAGTGATTGGATGGACAGTAACGTATTTGACTGTTTCATGAGCGACCAGTCCTTTGGTGGATGGACACGCAAGTCATGTATCACTGGAGGTCGCAGAGTTCCGCATAAAGAAGGAAATCATTCTCTACTGCCTGCTTCCTCACAGCAGTCATGTCACTCAGCCATGCGACCGGAGTGTTTTCCGGCCACTGAAGGTAGCGCGGGCCCGAGAGGAGAGAAGATATCGAAGGGTGTTGCAAAAAGACGATTTTCCTGCCCAGTAGCGGGTTGCAAGGCATACGTGCAAAGGGTGGACAACCATTTGAATAGAGTCCACAAGATGGAAAGAGAGGACGAAAGATTCAAAACTTTGCTGGCTATCTCCCAAGCCAAAGAGCCACGTAAGTATTTCAAATTTTATGGCTATGAATGGCTTGAATCCTTGGATGAAAGTTAGAGGTCATCCAGGGAAACCCTCATCCATAACATGCTTACAGTAGAAGCAGTACCAGATCAGTGTCTTTGTGCTGTATGTCAAGATTCAGAGGCATCGGTTAAATGCAAAGACTGTAGGAGGTTTCTATGCAGGGATGTGACTCAAGAAAGCACATACAGTCCTGGGAAGATGGGTATTATCTTAATGCTCCTATTGGCAAGTGCAACAGGGATACATCGGGGAATGAGAGCCGACATGCTTTAGGAATTAATTCAGCTCCGGCAGAGAGAGATCGAGAGAGCAGGCAAAATGACTAGTCATCGAAACCTTCCTGGAAAACAAAGATCTGTCCAATCTAATCACTATTTTGAAGAAGATATAAAGTTAACATTGATATCTATCACTACCTATACCTCTTGTATGAATACTTTGGGAGGATTCATAGTTTTGCTAGAACAATGTTGGCAAAAAATTGCCTATTTTCTTGGACATGTTAGTTTCTGTACAGACTCCTCCACAGTTGGAAGAACCGGACCGAGCGAGTAATGTCCAGCTTGACCTTTGGCTTGAAAGGTGTGGGAGTTATGAGGAGTGAAATGGCAAAACCATGGAACAAAAGGTCAAATCAGCGAACAACATAAAAGAAATAAGAAATCTGGTTAAGAAAGAGGGAAATCTTCAAGAAGAAGATTTAGATTGCATTCAGCCTCCTAAAGTACTTCTATGTAATGTCTTTTGAAGGCTGCAATTAAAGGCGCAGACCTTTAAAATCATACACCCCAAATGCTGAAAATGTTTCAAGATTACAAGTAGAACTTGGGGAGAATCCAAACCAAGCTGGTCTAGAAACACAGGTTGTTGACTGGTTCCACCAATTTATCTTTTCATTAACATCTGCTCAATTAATGACCTTGTTACGTTTCATTACGTCATCCAATATAATGCGCTTATTGGAGTGTCATTCAATGGATCCCTAAATGAAATGGGTATGGTGCAGGTGGCAACATGTGGTCGTCAAATAACATTTTCAAGGTATATTATGTCCTATAAAATCCTAGAGACCTATTTGTTAAATATCATTAATAACCCTGACCTGTGGAATACGTTTGACACTGTTTGACATTCTGAGGGAAGGTTTTTTGGGGGGGAGGGGGGGGGGGGGGGGGGGAGGGAAGTATTCGGCGACCAGTTCTTCTTCTGGTGGATGGACACCAGGTCATGTGCCGCTGGAGGTCGCAGAGTTCTGTATGAAGAAGGAGGTCATTCTCTACTGCCTGCTTCCTCACAGCAGTCATGTGACCCGAGTGTTTTCCGGCCACTCAAGACAGCGTCCGCCCGAGCGGAGAGAAGATATCGAAGCGACCATCCCGGGGAGTTTGTTAGAAAACTCACTTTTGCTAGAGTATTGAGAGAGGCCTGAGAGGTAAGAGCACATATCTTTAAAACAATTTTTTGGTAGGAGGGTTTTTCATAAACCGGGAGATTCTACATCGTTGGCGGGAGATCGAGCGGGAGGAAGTCGTGGTGGAGTAGATCTATGAGAATATATTTCATAGTAGTCAAGCAGGAGTTTGAAGATTTTACAGGTGTCAATCGCTAGGGGTTACTGAAATTGATTAACCTACTTGAGTAGCAATTTGGCAAGAATGCTCACCATTGGCAAAAGAGTCAAAGAAAGTTGGATTAAAAGATGTTCTTTATTGAATATTGATAATTGAAAAATTGGTTGAACGCCAGTTCACTCTTTTTCTCTTTCCAACATTGAAGATATCCAAGACACATTCTGCTTTTCAACATCATTGTGAAATTCGAAAGAGGGCTTCCCAAACATCACATACCTACATCGAAGCACAAGAAAGCAACATCAAAGCAAGTAATTGCCTTGATACTTCATCTGATCAGCTGGATGATGAGACAAATACATTATCAACCATTAGACTATACTTGAGAAAGTGACATGTCATCATAGACGGACACAGATATATCCAGCTTGATAAAGATTCATCGATGAAAATGGAGAATGAAAATACTTGCTTGGTGAACTGACATTTGCTAAACCATCAATCGCTCCAGGCTGTGATATTTAAAGTTTTGTACGCATGAACCCCCTCTTACATGGGAATTAAGATCTCAGAAAGCTTGGAGTGACAAAAAAAAAGCATACAACAGGTAAATTTTAGGATCTAATGAATGTACAAGCATAAAAAGGAAAGGAGTATTTAATGCAGCGCAATGAATAAATTTGATTTAGACTGCTTGAAATAGAACATAGCAAAGTTTCAGGCAAATGGATTGCTATCTCTTATAAAACACTCAATTGTCTTTTTGAATTAGACTTGTAAACGCAGATGGGAGGAATAAATAATTATAATCATTTAATTCTTTTTGAGGGAGAAACTTCAACATTGTGCCTGCCCATTAATCCCCTGGACATCCCAAGAATTTTGTACGACGGACTCTGCTCAGTCAGCTTCTTCTTTGTTGCTTTCCGACATGAATTACCATAAGGCCAAAGAAAAAAAGATGTTGTATTGCCCTTTAGGTGCCAAAACATGGGTCGGTGAGTCAGAAATCTCCTTTTTTTTACTCCCTCTTTTGGCTGATATTTCTCAGTATTGAATCTTTTTTACATTTTTTTAAGCCGACCGTAGATTTCAAAAGTTTGGGGACGGTTGCCTCTGTCTCTGAGACAAGAGACTCTGCCTCTAAAGCCAGACTTTTCCTGGGGCCAGGGTCAGGCGTAATAGACCAAAGTCCAAACCCCAAGGACACAGATGATGCTAAGTCTCTTCAGGTACCTCAAATCATCATCATAAAATACCGCCCTCAGAAAGCAGAACTGGGGAGTCGACATAACCAAAATTTTGAACAGTTTCATTAAATTCTTGTACCTGAGATCTGTAATGTGGTAGATTATTCATTCAGTGTAATACTGATGGCGACATTGACTTTCAAAAGCATAGAGTCAGAGGACTCGTTTATAATACTGAAGGCATCCAAATTTATAACCATCATTTAAAAAAAAAAAAAAAAAAAAAACTAGATGGAATTCGACTGCGCGCAGTCGAAAATGATGCCTCCGTCATAGAGCAATTTTACAAACCAAAACAGAAGAAATTTTTCGAATTCAAGTTCAATTGTAATCCATTGACAGGTTCTCAGAATATCGTGATTACAAGCAATTTCTCATATACATATATGACCCTTTGATCTTTGACCTCATGACCCTAAAATCTACTCAGTTCATTGGCTCTGCAAGATGTCCTGAGTTAAATAGTAATCCATCTGTCAGTTCTAATGAGAATGCGTTCACAAGCTATTTTTGCATACATAATGAGCCCATGACCTTTGACCTTATGAACCAAGAATCTACTCAGTTCATTGGCTCTGCAAGTAACATACATGACCTAATTTTGGCAGGAATCCATCAATCGGTTCTTGAGATAACGCGATCACGAGCTGTTTTTGCATACATAATTTGCGCTGTGGCCTTTGACCTTTGACCTCATGACCTCTAAATCTAATCAGTTCATCGGCTCTGCAAGTAACATACATGACCTAAGTTTGACGGAAATCCATCAATCGGTTCTTGAGATAACGCGATCACAAGCTGTTTTTGCATACATAATGTGCGCTGTGGCCTTTGACCTTTGACCTCGTGACCCCAAAATCTAATCAGTTCATTGGCTCTGCAAGTAACATACATGACGTAAGTTTGGCAGCAATCCATCAATCAGTTCTTCAGATAAGGCGATCACAAGAACGGGACGTACGTACGTACAGACGTACAGACGTACGGACGGACGGACAACCCGAAAACATAATGCCTCCGGCTACTTCGTAACGGAGGCATAAAAACACCGAAGCATTGATTTGAAAATATCCTTGTACTAAAACAGTTACATAATTTAGAAACCTGAGCTGATCTCATGGGACTTTCATCACATAGGGGGCGCTTGGCTTGTATCATTGACCTTTGCTCAGTCACTCTGCTCCAAACTCCTGGTGATGCTCGTAGCTTTCTCCTCGGCCGCTTCTTACTTTGGAACAAGCTCCCTCATCTGAAATCTGTGTAATTATTCAAAGAGGAAATAGCTATTGTAAGTGCTAAGTATGTATTGGATGCAACTGAAGATGCATGGACAAATTGTACATGTCTCAACTCCAATGATAATTCATGTTTGTATATCATCTGACCAGGAAGCTGTAATGAATGGAGATACCGTCTCGAAAGAATTTTAATATTCAAGATTAACTTGGCTTAACAAAAAGAAATGTCACCCTCTCCAGCCATCATTTCCATCAACAGCTGTCCATATCAATGCACAGTCCCCCTCTAGCATTCCACATATTACAAAATGTTACGCAGAGCCATCTGCTTCCCTAAGTTCTCTATTCACTCTTTTGCAAAAATATGCAAGCATCAAGCTTTGAAGCCATGCGTGGCACTGAAAAATTAGCTCATGTTCAGTGAAGATGTATTTAGCTATAACATATAAAATACAGAATTCACAACATATGACCAATGCAACTTTCTATTAGTTATCAAATGCTTTTTCCGTTCTCGGATATCTCTACTGAAGACAGAGCCTTTTCCACCAGCGAAATTGACCAAGGAATTTGTGAGTTAGAGCGAATGAAAGGTTTTCATCATCATGATTTTCTCATCTAATTATTGACATTTTCCGAAAATTTCTGAAATTTTTACATAGCTAGGAAGGTAGTCTAAAGGTTCATCTTCCTGAACAACTAAATGAAATTGTGTTATATGTTTGCGCATTTATTGATTGAGGGCTAGAAGTTGTCAAGTTATCACCACTATTCACCCCAAGTACGGGCCGGCAAAGCAAAAGCCACCTTGCTCGCTGGGCTGGGCTGTGTGTGGAAAGGGAGGACTTAGTGCTACTAAGAAGCTGTACGGTTTCGGAGGGGGATTAAAGGGATCCAGTAACTTTGTCTCAGATTCTGAAAACATATTCTGGATTTAGCTCATGATGCAATGATAATTATAAACCTTTAGGTCAGTCAAGAACCCCGTGACTTTTACAAGCCGATCGCCTGTCTGATTATCAAGATATTTATGATTGGAATTACAAATTTTGAAAACCGTTCGCCTGACGGTTTTCAAAACACAACAGTCTATTGGGGAAAACAAGTTTGGTAAAACCGGTCACTCAAAGATTTTTACTTTTTTGAGGCACTTTTTGATCATTATGAAGCACAATTTTTTTAGGGCTTCAATATTACATCATATCACAGACACTGATAACACGTAGGGCCGTGTATCTCAGATTTAACATTGTTAAACGATCACTTTAAGGGGATTCAGGTAGGGGAAACAAAAGATGCGCGGTGCCACGGATAACTTCAAAGGGGCCTCTTGGACGGGATCTCCATTCATTACAGCTTCCTGATCTGACAGTGCTTTAACCCTATCTAGCCAGGGCTATTTTGAAACTGCATAGGGGGGGGGGGGGGGAGCTGACTGTGTGAGCGAAATTGGTCAAATGCTGCAGTGGCTGGTCGCTGCAGTCGTTGTGTGGGCATTTTCGATGGCAGCAGCGGAGCAAAATGAGTGGCCGCTGGTCGTGTTAGACAGGTGGTCGCTGTGGACAGGTTCTTAACTACATGAAATCTCACAGGGGAATTTAAGTGGTCGTTATGGACAGGTGGTCGTTTGACTGTTGTAATAGAGATATGGATTAAAAAAAGAATTACAACAGTAACAATATAATTCTTATCATCATAACCCGAAGGGTGAAACTATACCTGTTACTAGTGTCTTGGCAGATCATCGCTTTCCATGCCCTGCCGCTGCAAATCCTTGAGAGACTTATAGGTCCCATCACACAGAGGTAAAACAAGAGAATCTACAGGTGTTTGACGGCTGCCACGGCCATTGATCAAGTTCTGCTTGAAAGCGTCCGGTCCCAGAACCTTGTTGATATTCTTCGCCTTGTTGGCAAATGTCTGACGATCATTCTGGGAGGATTGGGGTCCTGGCAGATCTGTCTCGGGGTAGCAAGTAGCCTGATCAGCACTGGTTTCCTGTAAAAGATTGAATAATCTAAAACCATGAAGACATGTTGACACTGCAGACGAGTTTCTAAAAAAAAACCTTTCTTGTATAAGCATAGCAAGCTTGTGAAAAGAGAGTATACATGTAAATGACGGCTAGTGTTAGTTTGGTTTTATTTACCATAAATATTGCCTTCTAGTTCTATTCATTTACATGGACAAGTGGCCACAGCATTTATTTCTTTTAGTTTGAGGTGAATCTAGCTAAGAGTTTCCATCAATTTATTTTGGAACAGTAAACTGGATCTATAAGAGAATGTTTGTGTGGGGGCCCTGCCCTTGGTTAGATCTTCTTCTCTCCTACAAAAGACCCATTTACTACTTTACCAAATTGTTGTTGTTCTTGACACGAAAGCTTGCCTGAGGCTTGCTCGACAAAGAAACAGGCATGTATATAGACTGGATTCCAAGTACATCAATCATTGACCACAAGTTAATTGAATAACTTTTGACTAGGTCACAAGGAAGGAAACGTCCATAAACTTAAATATATTGGTAAACCAGTTTATTGCATGCATTTTGTAAGATGTGCTTTTGCCTTTATGATTCAGATATTTAATCCTCATACCTGCATTAATGGCTCTTCTAGAGATAACGTCTGTTCCAGGTTACCAAGTTGTGAAATCATCCCCACATCCTGGGAGTTAGATGAAAGCTGTTGAATAATGAGGTTCTTGTTCTGCTGCACATCAGCTTTGAGAGAAACATCACCCTGACTATCCTTCTCTGAGACTACTGCATCTGTCTCGTGAGTCAAGAGATGGCGCTTCCTCAGGTAGTTATGGGCAAAGGACTCTCTGCAGATAGGACAAGAATAGGGTTTTCCGCTTGTGTGGGAGAAGTTATGAACGTGCAAGCCACTAGAGTATCTGAAGCTCTTTCCACAAATCTCACAAACATAGGGTTTCTCGCCGGTGTGTTTTCGCTTGTGGGAGTTGAGTGCATTGAGGCTGTGTTTCCCCTGTCCGCAGATATCACATACAAAGCGTCTGGAAGAGTGGATCTTTAAGTGATTCCGAACGTCGCTGCGGGTGCGGAAGGCTTGTTTGCAGATCTCACAGCTGTAGGGTTTACTGGGGAGGTGGATCTTGGCATGCCGTCTAGCTACTCGAAGCTTGCTGAACATCTCTCCGCAGACGCCACATTTGAACTTCTTTGTGTGGGTCGTCTCGTGCTTGTCAAGGACGCGTGCCTCGAAAAATGCTTTCCCACAGACTTTACACTTGTGGCTTCGCTCACCATAGTGAGTATAAAGATGCCTTGGAAGATTTTGGAAATTCTTTTGACAAATTTCACAAAATGTATTCCTCTTTGCTCTCCTGTTCTTCCTTTCAGCAGATTGGTCTTTTTCACCGCTAATTGTTTCCTTGGACTCATCATTCCAATCAGAATCGGAATCACTCTCACCAGATTCTGATTCATCAGAACTCACAGACGTTGATTTCACTTCCATACCCTTGGTTTTCTTGTTAGATTGAGAGCTTTTAAAGCATTTGTCTTTTTCACCCTGCAGGCTGCTAACTAGCTCAATAACCCCATCGTGCATTGCAGTTACAGCGCTCGTTTTTAGTGAATCTAGTTTTATAGAACGTTCCTTCCGATTAGCTTGAATGCCTTCGCCAAGACCTTGTTCAGTCTCTAGAGTTGATCCTTGCAGGCTCTTGTCTCCAGTTGTCACATTAAAACACAAACTAGTTTCCCTGGCTTCTGTTTTCAGGTTGAGCTTCTTAGGCTGGGGAACGTCTGAAGTATCGGTGTCCAAAATATTCCAAGCGTCAGTCACCATTTCTAGCACAGTCTTGGGTTTTTTTTCATCTTGGTCACTCACAGAAATACTTATTGCACTAGATTTCAGAGGGTTTTCAGGGCTTGGATATTCCCAGCCCTCCCCATGCACACTTAAAATATCAGTAGGTTTTTGTGTTTCATTTACACCTTTTCTTTCCTTTTTGTCAGATCGAGTCTGGCTTGATAAAATTCTGTCTACTTTCTTAGGTTTTGAAACACGAGGTCGTCTCTCAGTCCCTTTCATCTGCTTAGAGTTTGGTCCCTTAGACCAGCTTTGTATTGCTATCTCTTTTGAAATACCTCCACTACTACATGGTTTTCGGCTCTCGTTTGACCTGCTACCTCGTAGTTTCATAGCCATTGCTATATCCAATGTAAGGTATCTCTGTACACTCGCAACAGATCCTTTCCTTCCGTGGGAAGTCGAGGTCTTAGAATATCTTTCACTGAAGGCACCACTGACATGGGTCTGCTTATGGTTCAAGAGAGCTCTTTCCCTCAGGAAACCTTGGCTGCACACATCGCATTTTAATCGCGACCTCTTTGCACCCTTCTTCATGACTGTAGGAGTTGTGTCTTGATCACTCTCCTCCCTGTACTTGGAACGTATGGCAGCTGATCTCTTACTTTTGCGACAGGCACGTCCCACAGGCAGTTCCATGTTCTTTGAGGAGGGCCCCTTTTAGTTAAGAATCCCCTGAGTCTCTGAGGTGGATATTGGATCTAAAGAACCTGCATCTATCATACAGAAAGATCATCTGCAGAAGAATTAGTTCCACCACGCTTTAGATTTGCCGATTTTTGATGGATGATTCTCCACTATTCTCCAAAATAGAGTAAATCAGCTGAAGGCAGTGAAGACAATTTTGCAGAGAAACTTTGCAAAGATCTTGATTTTTCAGGTGAATGCTATAGGTCAGTTCAGCTCATTCACTTCATATGGTCATCTATTGGCATCAATAGCCCAAGTGTTGCTTTGTGCTTTAACACCAATCAATATCCATCCAATAGCTAGACCATTCCGAACTGTTTCTCATCAAATTTGTTCAAGCCAATTCTCCAAGGATCTGTGGTAAGAAATACAAATGAAATTAAAGAAAAAATTGGTTTAGCATGGTTTAATGTGTATTCCTTGCTAATTGTAAAATACACCCAGCAACATAGATAATTTTCTGACATCAATCTTTTTCATCTAGATCTACAGTAGAAAAAAGTTAAAACAAGGACACTGGGGCTATGAAAATTATATATCAGGGTAAAAATAACACCCTACAATATAAAGAGCTGCAACCAGCAAAACTACCTTGTTACAACAATTTTGCTGAATTTATCAACAATCCCAACATGCACCTTTTTACACTTGCCAACTTACATGTACCTGTACACCGCATGTACTTGTTTCTCGGACAGAACAAACATTGCAAACTCTCATAAAAGGTCAGAGTTTGTCATGTAAAATTGAATTTTAGCTCATCATCAGGAATACGTGGAAGATACGCAAAAGCGCTATTACTCTGGAATTTTTTTCCACATTAACCAAAAATGTGTAAATGTTTTACTTGAGTGAAAGCGATTTGCTTACATGTACCTTCCATGTGTTCCTGATGATAATGAGCTAACATGCCATTTACATTTTTAAAATGCTGACCTCTCACGAACGTTCATGATGTTGGTTCTGCCGGAAATGCAAAGATATTATGTACATTAAAAATACTGTTTTTGCATTGCCAATTTGACCCCTACTTTACAACAATAGCAATTAGTGTAAAAGGGCACGTGGATAGGGACTCGGGGGTTCAGCGAACTTCGGGGAATATAACAAACTCTTTGCATGTGCCTCAGTAGTATGACTATATTTTGCGGATGATCTTAAATCTTTAAAGAAGCTTGGCAAAGAAATTTCACATAATCACTCAACATGGGCAAATTATACATGTCCGGATAGCGTAGACCAATTTGAACAAACACATTCCGGTCTAAAGTCTTGTAAATATAAATGAAACGCGGTAAGAAGCTTTTTCCAAGAACCTCCTCAAACTTCTATTCCTGCCTTGAACAGTTTGTTCGCGCAGTAGGCCGATTATGACGTCACTGGTTGGGCACGATCGCAATTCTAGGCCTCAAGCTCGCCTCTCGCACAGCTCGCGTGCGGTATTTTGCATAAGCCTATACGTATACAATGTACATTATCCAGACTTTGCATTCTTCATATCCTGACCAGAAAGAAGAATAACAATCTCTAGAAATCATGTAATTACATATAATATTAAGCAAATTTATGTTATATAATACGAGGGGTGAATCGTGCAATTTGATTTGTTCAAATACCCTTCCGTTCTGTGTAATTTGCTGAGATGTTTTGCATTTGTTCGGTCATCATGCCTTGGCGTGATAGTGATTGCTGTTGATTATATACGGAGACCATTATGATGAGTGAATCGCGAGTGTCCCCTTGCATTTTTTTATGTCCTGCAGCTGCAGTTCTATTTATGAATGGTGCATATTTGTAATTGATTTTCGCCAAATATAATCTCACATCTAATTGTCTTTGTTTTGTTATCCGTGAAATTTGCTAAAAAGCCCTTCCTCTACCAAAAAATTAGAAAATTTCTCGCCCAGTCACCCCAGTGACATTAAGGTGCATGACAGATCGATCGCCAGTTAAGCGGGGCAGGGAGAGCTGAGCGGCAGCTCAGCCAGCTCGCGCTGATATACTAACACTTGACCTGCACCAGCATCGACACTGTCTTTTCTTAATTGTTCTCTTTTTTCCATCCCTCCTACACCCCCATCATCATCATCATCATCATCATCGTCACTATCACTACCAGTACCACTGTCACTAGTTGTGGAGCTGTGCTCATCAACTTCGAATTCTAAATCGAGTAAAACCTCTTCTTCGAGCTCGGACATTTTGATCAGATATTTAGCGTTCGAGTTGCGTTTGTATACGTATAATGCATGCAGGCGAGAGTTGTGTGAGAGCTCTTGGGAGCACTCTCGAGCTCATTTGGCCAACCTCATACGTCACAAATCGTACGTCACGATAGCGGGCCGATCAAGGGCGGAATAATCGGGTAGTAATTTCACCACTTTTAATAGCAGATAAGTCAATTCTGAAACAATTTTTGATAACTAAATATGAACCATTAGAAAGATTGTAACATTAACTTTGCAATGAAACCAACATTATTAAGGTTAAAAGCATTTTGAAACCTTCGCTCAGCTACTTTAAAAAATCAGCAAGATTTCAAAAATCTGATACCAC